>JADLZN010006969.1:0-13380 GCA_018155175.1 Sinocyclocheilus anophthalmus | reverse complement strand
CCAAAAGCAAAAACAAATTGCTTAAAATACCATAATTCAATAAATGAAGCCAGTAAGTTAAATGTTCCACAGCTGCTACAAAGCTATTTGGCTTGGAGTTTAATTTATTGCAGGTTCCTGAAGAATTATTTTCATGATACAATAGGCTATATGATTTAGAAAAATATTCATATTATATTGTTGAATATTGTTCAACTTTTTTGACAATATTCAATATATCTCAATATTTATAACTTGATATATTTATGACTGCACTGAAATGAACCAAAATGGTGATTTTTTGCAATCAGAGGAATTATAATTCCAATCTAACAGTCATTGTTACTCAGTAATATCACTGCAAATATATCCGCGCGAACATTATTATTCATTACATCACAACAACAGGCACAACACACCTATTAAGAGAGTCTGCAGCGGGCAAAAAAAAAACTGAGGCGTTCCCTTATGTTGACCTCTGAATTCGAGCATGACTTCTTCATTGCAGGTATTGCATCTTGTAAAGTCACAGAAGTAGAAGCTTCCTCACCTGCTTTTACGGCACGCTCTCTGGTTTGCTCTTGTTCAGTTCCCCTCCATATGTTTGAGACGCTCCATTGGCCTCACGCTCCACCTCGTTCTCGATGTTCTATCGGAGTGCCAGCCCCTATCCACTGACAGAGCACACCCATGACATGCTTTCGCACACACACTGCCACCCAACATAAAGTCATCCTCGCAGCCACAAACAGGCCCATTGCTGAGAAAAATGTTGTCTAGTTCTAACTGGAGATGCCCTCCAGTGCCCGGTGATTTTATGAGTCAACACTAGCAGCACTGCATACTTCACTGTATTACTCATAGGTGCGTGCCAAGGATACCCACTATGTCACCCTGTCATTTTTACTGGAAGCTCTAAAAGGCCACTCCTGATTCTCATTTGTTGAGTCCCTCGGCGTCTGTTTACATGCATGTGTGGTTTCACCTGGACACAATGCATCTCCTTACTATCGTGACACACTTTAGCCCAGGACTTTCTGGACTAGATCCAGGCTTAGCTGGAGAGCGCCAGCAGAGCAGGCCAGAGTCCTTCCTCCAGGGCATGCAAGATCCGACCCACAGCAGTCGACGCTCCCGGTTCCTGTCGACTGAGAACCACCTGAAACCGCAAGCTATGGCACTGCGACGTCCCAAGAGTCTGGAGCCTCCTGACCTTTGCCATGCCAGAGAAGCAGCACCACCCCAATAACATCCCAACTCCTGACACAAAGGAAAGACCAAGACGAATACAAAAAAAAAAGCAAGGAGGAAAAAGGCGAACACGCACGAAGAATTTTGAATATCACAGTTAAAATACTTCTAAACACTAGTGATTCTAAACTGGAAGACCATAGCACAAAAAAGTCTGTTCAGACTCGGTCTCAAAAAAATGTAATTAACTTGCATCACTTGACATCTAGTTGGCGGCGCCGACCGGGGGGCCCGGGCTGGGGGGTGCGTCGTTTATGGGGCGTAGACAAAGGTAATTTCGCCTAATTGGCCAGCAGCTGCCAAAAGAGGCAATAAGGAGCAGGTTCGCACCCCCCCCCCTGCCCCCCCCCCCCCCCCCCCCCCCTCCCCCCCCTCCCCCCCCCCCCCCCCCCACTCCCCCCCACAGCCCAACCCCCTCCCACCCCCCCCCCCCCCCCCCCTCCCACCCCCCCCCCCCACCCCCCCCCGCCCCCCTCCCCCCTCCCCCCCCCGCCAACCCCCCTCACCCCCCCCCCTCCCCGGACCCCCCCATGCCCTTCATCCTCGCCAAGCACATAAGCAAATCATGCATAAAAGACACGACGCAGAAAAACGAACCAGACTAAAATTAGCCGCGGTCTTTTACAAAAACGGACCCACATAACAAACAATGCACCCGGGCCCCTCACCACCATTTAACCTTAAAAAGATATTTCCTAACACACATCAAATTTCTTTGTTGAGTTTGTACGCACTAAAACAAGTGTTCTCATTACTGGAGTTTGACTTGCCCAATGTACCAACCTAGGTTTGTGACGTGTGTCGATGCTTGAACCCTTTTTTTGTTGTGCACACTGACCTGAAGCGAACACACCAGCTGGCAGAACCTGCGGCCCACTACACTCATACTGTTCCCCCAAGCACACACAAAGACACCCCACCCCCACCAAATGAAAAACATAATAAAAACAAAACAAAACAAGACTTTCATGTTTTCTTTTTCTCCTTATTAAACCAAACAACAGAAGAGGCATTTTCTCTGTCATTCACATAACAAATATCACATTGCACCTTTTCCTTATTTCCTGTGTGCATGAATGAAATTCACAAGCTCTTTGGAGAAGTAATAAAAAACGGCTTTACAGTTCAATGCACCATCCTTCCTCTTTCCTTCCTACACACAGTAGGGATTACATATCAAAGACATGGGCCTCAGGAGACAGAAATGAGACACGAAACATGCTGCGATCCCAGAACGGCCACAGTTGACGATAACCACGCACGCATAAGAAGTGCCACGATCCATCGACACCGACCATGCACCAGGCCCCCAGGACACCCTAAAAGACACTTACTAATACAGATAGAGTTCTACATGTGGAAGCACTCAGCATGCCTGTGTGTGGAAACAGATCAGGAAATGGGATGGTATCAAACAATCCAGTGAGAGTCAGACTACGCTAACTATTATTTATTTCCTTAGCTAAGATTGAATGAGGAAGCCCGATACTACTATAAAAAGGTGGATATTTCTGTGCTGAATAATAAAAAAAGCCCAAACCAGTTTTGCTCTCAGCAGGTAATTGTCACTGTTCAGTGTTCACAGGAGTCTGAGAGTCTTTAGCTATCTAGGATACCCCCTGTTGATATCCGTGCAGAAATATACATCCATCATGCTTGAGACGCTGAAGGTCAGTTTTGGCACTGACATTAATTCTTCCTTGCCTCTCTCTGCTGGTGCGCTGTGTTCACATCTATTTGCCAACCCAAAAAAAGAGGTGCATGCTAATACGCACAGCAGACTAAACCACATTAGTGTGAGGGGTAATTCTCTTGAAAGATTAGTTTAAAATGCATTAAAGAAATAACAGATGCTCAAGCGAGTCTAGGAATGAAAATGGGGTTTCTGGGTTGTGGGAACTGCTGCAGTACCCCTGGCTGTGGCCCCATGGGTAAAACACATAGGGGGTTGTGCCGGGAGAGGGGTGGTTCTAATAATAGCACAAGCAAAAAGCACAGCGTCAGGTAATGAAATCACAGGGAAATGCACTGAACCAGGTCTGTGGCTGACCTATTTACAACTGTCTACCTGTGTCCAGAGAGCTCCCGACGTGAACCAGCCTGGAGATTCTGTAGGTTGGGTTGGTTTGTGGTTTGGAGTGTGTCTAGCTTTTTTTAAATCCAGTTATCGTTTTAAATGGTATTATTCTAACCTTTTGTTAGGAAGTTCGGTGACAAGTTTTCACATCATATTATATTAGAAAGCGTTTTCTCACTAGCACTTTTAGTGCACACCCAGGTTCATTTGATGTCAGACTTCGGTTCATTTAGAGGAACTTATGCTTGGTTGTGGGGAATGCCCTTTTCTGAAAAAAAGCCACCCACCCAAAAAAAAAAAAAAAAAAAACAAAAAAAAAAAAAAAAAAAAATAAAGTGACCTAGGTACCAGAGAACTTTTAGTACTGTTCGATGTGCTATGATCACAATCTTACTCAATTGCAGAAGTGAAACGCAAAGCATGATTTCATGAAATGTTATTTATGTGTGTGTTCACATTATTAACAATTAACAACTGCATTTACTTACAGGTGCGAGTCTCTAAATGCACTATTCACATAGCCTGCTTACAATAGTGCCTCAAAGACTTTCTATATGGACGAGTAAACAAAGTCCAGCTGTATTCTATTTGTGACTATCACCTAAAACCACTAAAGTGACTAAAGTAATAACCATGGTAAAGTCCATTAAACTGAAAAGTCTAATCACATTTGAAATGACAATTCCAGTTGAGGTGCGAGTTAATCTGCCAAATCTTGGAAGGAAGCTGAGCATTTGAACATCATATGACACACAGCTCATATCTGCACCTCTGTAAGTTTCCAAAACCACATGTAGCACATGTTTTTTGCTCCATGTAGCTGTTTTTGAGTGTCAGTTTGGGGTCAGGTGAATTACCAGGCAACCCACCAACTAGTCCTTTCTGAAAATATGCAGTTTAACACTCACCTTCTGCTTGTCTGGTTTGTCAGTGTCTACATCTCTCACAGGTTCCTGCTCTATAGAGCCTGGGCCATCTCTCACGTTCTCCTCATCCTGGTTGTCCTGCTTGATATCTGGTTCCCGTGGCTGGTTGGAGTGTGTGGAGGCAGTTGAGGAGTTGGATGCTGGTGCAGTGGAAGCATTCGCTGGGGAGTTCTGTTCAGCTCGGACTCTTTGGGCCTCTAGGTGCAGTTGTTCGTTTTCGGCCGCCAGCTCTTGACGCTCTCGCCGTGCCCCCGTCAGCTCTTTGGTAAGGGCATCCAGGCGTTGTCTCAGCTGCCTGACCTCATCCCGTGCCCTGTTGCGTTCGGCCCGCACTTTACTCCACTTCTCCCTCCAGTTGGCCGTGCAGTCCGACCACCAGCGCATCGTCTTCTCCATCTGAGCCGCCCGCGCCCGAGCCTCTTCCAGCTCACGCAGACGCAGCTCCTCGCGGCTCTCCCAGTCCCCGCCGCCATCACAGCCCAGCCCTGGAGACAGCAGCAGAGGAGGGCTGGAACTCGGCGTTCCCCCTGACGGGCTGGGCGTGTGGGTCAGGCTGTCCGGGGAGCGCACCCGATCCGGGCCCAGGCCCAGGCCGCACAACAAGCCCGCCCCAGACTTGGCGGCCTCTGTCATGTGGGGACTGGGTGTGTGGTTCATCACTGAGCCAATGATGAGTCCAGGGAAAGAGAAGATAGTGGTCAGGAAGATCTGATCAGGAAGCCATGATCCACATCAACATGATGGTTTTCTGTGAAGCAAGAAAAAGAGGGGTTTAGAAAACAACTGAGAACTTCAAAATCCTGTCACAAAACATTATAAGGATCAATAGCAATTAATGTCTGTGGGGTAAAAATGTGAAAAAGAAAAAAAACAAAACCTCATTTTCATATGGTTTATGAAAAAAAAATTAAAACCATTTTCAAGACAAAGTTTAATCTTCAGGGGAGGCAACAATAACTAAAGTAAATGTAAATTATAACACACACACATATAATATATATATATATATACAGTATACAGTATATATATATATATATATATATATAATATATATACCTAATCTATACCATATAAATGATATATATTCTATATAGGAATATATACATACATATCAGTCTATATATACATATATATATATATATATATTATATATATATATATCTACATACATATATATATATAATATATGACAGTGGGTACGGAAAGTTTTCAGACCCCCTTAAATTGTTCACTCTTTTTTATATTGCAGCCATTTGCTAAAATTTTTTAAGTTAATTTTTTTTCCTCATTAAGTACACACAGCACCCCATATTGACACGAAAAAGCACAGAATTGTTGACATTTTTGCAGATTATTAAAAAAGAAAAACTGAAATAAATATCACATGGTCCTAAGTATTCAAACCCTTTGCTGTGACACTCATATATTTAACTCAGGTGCTGTTCATTTCTTCTGATCATCTTTGAGATGGTTCTACACTTTCATTTGAGTCCCGCTGTGTTTGATTATACTGATTGGACTTGATAGGAAAGCCACACACCTGTCTATATAAAACCTTACAGCTCACAGTGCATGTCAGAACAAATGAGAATCATGAGGTCAAAGGAACTGCCTGATGAGCTCAGAGACAGAATTGTGGCAAGGTACAGATCTGGCCAATGTTACAAAAATATTTCTGCTGCACTTTAGGTTCCTAAGGGCACAGTGGCCTCCATAATCCTTAAATGGAAGACGTTGGGACGACCAGAACCCTTCCTAGAGCAGGCCGTCCAGCCAAACTGAGCTATCGGGGGAGAAGAGCCTTGGTGAGAGAGGTCAAGAAAAACCCAAAGATCACTGTGGCTGAGCTCCAGGGATGCAGTCGGGAGATGGGAGGAAGGTGTAGAAAGTCAACCATCACTGCAGCGCTCCACCAGTCGGGGCTTGATGGCAGAGTGGCCCGACAGAAGCCTCACCTCAGTGCAAGACACATGAAAGCCCAAATGGAGTTTGCTAAAAAACACCTGAAGGACTCGAAGATGGTGAGAAATAAGATTCTCTGATCTGATGAGACCAAGATAGAACTTTTTGGCCTAATTCTAAGCGGTATGTGTGGAGAAAACCAGGCACTGCTCAATCACCTGTCCAATACAGTCCCAACAGTGACGCATGGTGGTGGCAGCATCATGCTGTACGGGTGTTTTCCAGCTGCAGGGACAGGACTACTGGTTGCAATCGAGGGAAAGATGAATGCGGCCAAGTACAGGGATATCCTGGACGAAAACCTTCTCCAGAGTGCTCAGGACCTCAGACTGGGCCGAAGGTTTACCTTCCAACAAGACAATGACCCTAAGCACACAGCTAACATAACAAAGGAGTGGCTTCACAACAACACTGTGACTGTTCTTGAATGACCCAGCCAGAACCCTGACTTAAACCCAACTTCTGGAGAGACGTAAAAATGGCTGTCCACCAACGTTTAACATCCAACCTGACAGAACTGGAGAGGAACTGCAAGGAGGAATGGCAGAGGATCCCCAAATCCAGGTGTGAAAAACTTGTTGCATCATTTCCCAAAAAGACTCATGGCTGTAGTAGATCAAAAGGGTGCTTCTACTAAATACTGAGCAAAGGGTCTGAATACTTAGGACATGTGATATTTCAGTTTTTCTTTTTTTTAATAAATCTGCAAAAATGTAAAAAATTCTGTGTTTTTCTGTAAATATGGAGTGCTGTGTGTTACATTAATGAGGAAAAAAAAATATCTTAAATTATTTTAGCAAATGGCTGCTATATAACAAAGAGTGAAAAAATTTAAGGGGCTGAATACTTTCCGTAACCACTGTATATACATACACACACATATTTTTTCATCTATGTATGCATTTATTTTTAAAGTATTTTTTTAAACAAATGTCTGAAGGTTTTTGGAGAGTCAACTACTTGGGGTTTTCTTTTTATGGTTTATTTCTTTTCTTTTTAAGAATTTTCTTCACTATGACATCAGTATAACTCTGGCATTTTTATTTTATGAGCAATAAAAAAAAAATTTTTTTTTTGTATTTTTAAATAAAATAACAGACAAGACAACAAAAAAAAGAACCAAGACTGGCTCTGAAAACCAGAATACATATAAAGTCAGTAGATGACAAAGACATACAGGAGCAATGAGAGCAAACAAGAGAAAAAGAACTCCATCAACATGTCAGTGCAACATGGCCAATAACATTGACATTGTTGAACAATCCAAACCACACCATGACAATTCAGTGCAGTTCTGATTTACAAGTGCTCTCTCTTTCTCACACTCCCACACACAGGCTGTATTTACTTAAAAGACTGCAGGGTGACAAAGGAGGAGGTTCCAAGGTCAAAAAGCTTCAGTCAGAGCAGCCAGCATCTCTCATCGGCTGTGAGGAGAGAGTTACAGCCCTACAGCTTATGGGAGTAGGACCTTGTGTTTGTATATGTAAAAAGTGTGAGGCTGTTTTTCACAGTGCGCTGGCTTTGGTGAACAATGATTAGATGTATTATATATTTTTTTTAAACAGCCCTCTATGTGACTGAGCATGTCGTCTGTCTGAGCCAAAAAATGTCTCTAGGAAAACATCATGTGACAGGCAAAATGTGCTTTACAATTTAGGTACATGTTCTATTACATGCAGACATGACCAGTAATCATTTATCTTAAGCAGTCCGTACCAGAATTAAAGAAATGTTGTCATTGTTTGACACCTAAAATGGAAGTCTATGAAAACAAATTTGTAAAGCAAAATATAATGGACTGAACATTTTGGGAAAATCTGAAAACTTCTGGAATTGAATTTTGGAAGGTACACTCTAAAAAATGCTGGGTTGTTTTAACCCAATGTTGGATCAAATACGGACTAACCCAACTGTTGGGTTAAATTTTGGTTACATTTTTAAATTAGCTTTTTAACCCAACAGCTGGGTTAGTCCATATCTGACCCAAATTTGGGTTGAAACAACCCAGCATTTTTAGAGTGTATGCTATAATATTTATTATGCACTTGTAAATGGCAAAATGATATGTGAAATGCATAAATATACAAACACGTTAAATTGCAGCCCCCAAAAATTCAAGTTCTCTGAATGTTTTTTTTAATCTTCGTAGTTCCAAACCATTGCATGTTTATTTTAGTATGAAAGAATTTTGTCATTAATATACTTCCATATACATGGTACTGATGTAATTCCTGTGAGTTATTTTTCTCTCTCTACGTAAATAGTCCCCTTCTTGTATTATGCCAAAGTTACACAGTTTACTTTCTTTGCATGTTCATGACAGAATTTTGGATAAAACTTTGCTTAGACAACGTCAGTAGGTGATTTTATCTTAGTAGTTTAACAAAAACCATGTATAATGTTTAGTTTTTTTTAAACCTAAACTAAAACATTTATTTTGGTGCAAAGTCTACCTCCATAGATTTCCCTTATAAGAGCAGTACAGTAAACTGTGGCACTAAGCACACACACATACACCACTATTCAAACCCAGAGGAGGTTCACGGGTGGGGCCTGTGGCTTTGGGAACTGCCGACTTGTGCATTAGAACATACACTCTAAAACTAATGCTGGTTGTTTCAACCCAACTTTGGGTCAAATTTGGACTAACCCAACTGTTGGGTTAAAAGCTAATTTAAAAAATTTAATGTTAGTCCATATTTAACCAACATTGGGTTGAAACAACCCAGCGTTTTTTAGAGTGTAGCGGGGCAAGAAACAGAGGCATAGGCTCCTCATAAAACACTACTCATACAAAAGCCCCCTTTTTATGAGCTCAGCTGAAAAAAAAAATGTCGAGACTATTAGGTTTGCTGCAAGCAGGGCGGGTGCACAAGGGTTTTGGTGGCAAACAACAGCAACTGCTGCCACTGTGGGTCAACAGGACAATAAATCAGTATCCTGGATCAACATATCAGCCCAGACTACATAGTTTAGTCTAAATGTCAGTGGGTGTCTCTTTTGTGAGCTACAGCGGATATGTTGGAGGCAAAGCAGTGTCATGCCAATGAGCTCTTGCAAGGATGTGAAACAGGATAAAAAAAAAAGTGCTAGTGAGAAAACAGGAGAAAGAGGCAGAGAATTTGAATTAGCTCCAGAGGCTTTCACGGGAGATCCTGATTAACCTTAATGATGCAATCTGAGCAGCATCTCCAGCAGAAACATGAGCAGCATGGAGAGACAAGTGGATGAAGAGAAAGAGGTGAGGAAAGAGTGAGAGCGGGGAAAATGTGTAACTGGAACCACTGCAATACTGCTGACAGCTAGAAGAAAGAGCAGTTGATTTAAAAAGAAGAGCAAAAACTTGCTGAAAAGTGACAGATTTGGTTGAAGGTTGAGGCTTGCCTTTTGTCTAAAGCAAAAAAAGTAAACTTATTCCATCCTTGGGAGGATTTCATGAATACATCTTTAACAATAGGGGAGAAAAAACATGCTTTCAATACACACACACTTGCAAGTTCAACAACAAAAAAATTCTAAAACATTAACAGAGGATTCTCTCTTTCCACAGTATTCAGCTATAAGGTCAGCATGGGTTTGATGCTGGTCTAGCAAAACGTAGCTGATAAAGCTGGTTGAAAGAGGTTTATCTGGCCAGTCAAGCTTGTTAAGCCTGGTGGGGACACCAGAATCATATGCTACAGACTTCAAACCACAACATATGCAGGAGACTTTTAAAGGGGTCATATAATGCTGCTAAAAAAAAAACATTATTTTGTGTAATGAAATATGTTTATGCAGTTTAAAAGTTCAAAAAACACATTTTCCACACTGTACATTATTGTTTCTACTCTATACCCCGCCTTTCTGAAACGCATAGATTTTTACAAAACTCATCGGTCTGAAAAAGCGAGGTGTGCTCTGAGTGGCCAGCTATCCAGTGCATTGTGATAGGCAGAATACCTCAAGCGCGTGACGGAAATATTACGCCCCTACCATATTGGTCACATTTAAGAACATGTCTCTGAATTGGTTTTCAAAACTGTCCTGGAGCAGCCGAGCACTGTCTCCCTCATCTAACACACCCGATTTAACTCGTCAGCTCATTAATGGAGACCTGAAGTGGGTCAGAAAAGGTACAAAGAGTCGAGAGAAAATATGATGCTTTTCCGAGACGCGTCATGTTCAGCAGCGGCAGCTCTTAAAGAAGTAACAGCCAGAATAACCTAATAACCAGCTGCTGTGATTTCTGTTAATCAAAGGACAAAGAAAAAAAAGAGGAAAAAGAGCTTTTATAGCTTTAAGGATTCATCTTTTTAATTTAGTGTTTGATAACTTCAATTTATGTATACTTCTGCTGAAGGGCACAGGTAAATATGACATTTATTATAATGGGTTTATATGAAGATTGTTTTAAGTTCACTTAAATTTTAAAGTCTAATAAATGATAAAATTGATAGCTCTGAATTATACTGTAATGTTGAATGGCTATAGTCAATGGTTAAACATTAGGAAAAAGAAAACTATCTCAGAGACATCAGTAGTATTGATATCAGTGATACTGGCCTTCAGTCATAAAAAAAAGAAGCCATTAAACAAATATTAAAAAAACTTTGTTGTTTGGTTTTTTTTTTTTTTTTTTTTTTTGTATTGATGATTGAATGGGAAATTATTGCAATTTAAAAACTTTAATGTTAGGTGGGATTAATCACGTTTAATCGCGATTAATTGGGTTTATTTTTATCGATGACAGAACTTGGTAATTATATATATATGTATGTGTTGTATATACACACAACTCACACACAACAATATATATATAATATATATATATATATATAGGGTAAGGTTAGGAAAGCACCTGAAATCTGCCAGTGTTACCTAAATGTAAAATAGTGCAGTGAATCCTGAGGGGTTGTGTGTGTGTGGTGTGTGTGTGTGTGTGTGTTGGCTTTTCTCTGGCAGTGTGCGGGCTGCAACATAGCTGAGATATTGTGGGATTAGTCCTGAGCCGAACTGCTATTATCGATTAATATCTCTCTGCTTTTGACTAATGTTCTTCAGCAGAAGGTGATGTGACTGGAATGAGAAGCACGAGTAGAGTTGATTTCACTGCACTTCCTGATGTTTGCATAAAAACAATGCATTTACTCACTCTTGTGTTGTTGCAAACCTGCGTGACTTCATCTGTGCAACACAAAAGACGACATTCCAGCTTCCAGCTTCAAAAACAAAGCTATAGCAATATTAATGAAGCAATTAAACAATTTATTAGACAGATCAAACTTAACAGAGTGATTTGCCCAATCAGACCTAGAAGATCTAGTGTGTGTTGAACATGCTGCACATGTCATATGCTTTTTTTTTATTTTTAAAGCTTGAAGGCTTCGGTCCCCTTCTGCTTTCATTATATGGATGAGAGCAGCATGAACATTCTTCACAAGTGCTCCCTTTGTGTTCCACAGAAGAAAGTCATACGGTTTTGGAGCAACATAATGATTAATTGAAGTCTGAATTGATATTGTAAATGTGACAATGGTTCAGAAACAGGACGTGTGTTCTCTGGCTCACAAACCGCCTGAGACTGTCTGTTCATAACCCGAGTAACAGTTTGAGTTAAATTCCCACCTGCTTCTTCTGTATTGATCAATCGTAGACCCTTGTAAATGTTCATATTCTCAAAGGTCAAGGAGAGTTTTGGCATTATTGCCTTATGTTTCAGCTCCTTCAGTAGTTCTCTAACCGCTCCGTGGTTGTAGTTCAGTGTTGATAAAGTGTGTTTTTGTCTTTATAGATTTCCTGGCAAGACCCTGAAGGGCAAAAAATACAAGCCTCTGTTTGAGTACTTCATCAAGGTAAACATTGTAATGCTGCGTCACTGCAGATTGATTCACAGTCGCTGACCGTTTCATACTCTCACATTTCTTTAAGGAGAACAGAGATGACAGAATGCTGAGACTTATGTATCTGAAAAATATTTTAGCGTTAAATGAAATGGATCTGTGGGTAAATCTGCTTCTTCTGATGTCGTCATTAGTCGCACAAGTGTTTCTGGGTAAAGCATTTCATCTTCTGATGTCAGAAGTGGTCTTGATGAACTTTTGTTTTTCTTCTCAGTGTAAGGAGAGCGGTGCGTTCTCGGTGGTGGTGGATAACTATGTCCGTGATGATGACGGGACAGGAGTGGTCCATCAGGCCCCATACTTTGGAGCTGTAAGTCACATCTTCATTCTGCTTTCATTAAATTGTGTCCTTCAGGGATTTTGGGTAATGTTGCTTTATAAAGTGGTTTGAGATCTGTCTGTCTGTCTGTCGTCTATCGTCGTCTGTCTGTAGTGTCGTCTAATTCTAATCTGTCTGTCTGTCTGTATGTCGTCATCTTGTCTGTCTGGCTGTCTTGTATATCGGCTGTTTGTCTGTCGTCTATCTGTCTGGTCTGTATATGGTCTATCTGTTGTCTGTCTGTAGTCTATCTGTCTGTCTGCGTCGCTGTCGTTATCTATATTTCTGTCTGTCTGTCTGTATGTCTGTCTGTCTGTCGTCTGTCTGTCATCTGTCTGTCGATCATCTGTCTGTCTATCATCTGTCTGTCTATCATCTGTCTGTCTGTCTGTCTGTCTGTCTCTTGGGTCTCCGTCTGGACTGTCTATATATGTTGTCGTAGAGCTGTATGTAGTCTATCTGTTTGTGTCTGTCTGTGTGTGTCTGTCTATCTGTGTCTGTCTGTCGTCTATCTGTCTGTCGTCTATCTGTCTGTCGTCTATCTGTCTGTCTGTCTATCATCTATCTGTCTGTCTGTCTATCTGTGTCTGTCTGTCTGTCTGTCTATCTGTCTGTTTGTCTGTCTATCATCTATCTGTCTGTCTGTCTGTCTGTTTTTCTGTCTGTCTGTCTTTCTGTCTGTCATCTATCTGTCTGTCTATATCTGTCTGTATGTCTGTCTATCTGTCTGTCGGTCTGTCTGTCTGTCTGTCTATCGTCTATCTGTATGTCTGTCGTCTATCTGTATGTCTTAGTCTATCGATATGTCTGTCTGTCTGCTGTATATGGTCTATCTGTGTCTGTCTGTTCTGTCTGGTCTATCTGTCTGTCTGTCTATCTGTCTGTCTTCTATCTATCTATCTGTATGTCTATCGTTCTGTCTGTCTGTCTTTCTGTCTGTCGGTCTGTCTGTCTGTCTATCTATCTTTCTGTCGTCTGTCT
>JADLZN010006968.1:0-126885 GCA_018155175.1 Sinocyclocheilus anophthalmus | reverse complement strand
GTTGGTAAACCAACTAACAAACACACACACACACACATCAACAAAAACGCCACGAAAGGAAATTACAAAAATTAACCAAAGCAAAGCAACAGCGGCTCCAGATAATAGTTTCCACGTAGCCCCAACAACAGGGAAGCTAAATCGCAAGTAGTTATGCCACTGGTCTGTCATACAAATAAGTTCTAAAGCAATATACTGTATATATGTGCTGGGAAGCTGAGGGCTCGTTCAGTCTATATGGGAAACAATGGGTCCAACGGAGAAACAACCGCGTCCGCAATGTCGGTGAACACCCGCCTCAGTCGTGCTGAATCGGTCTCACTCAAACTATGCATAAATACAACAAAAAGAGACTGCTATAACACGAGCAAATTCATAAAAGACACATCGCGACCGACTCCCTTACCTGCAGAGGGCAACCCTAGCCAAATGCTCGCCACGGAGTTTCCTTCAACATGCCATTCTGGAGGACAACTAAATGTAACGCAGGAAGCAAGGGGGCGTGACTCATGACGCCATAGTACCTCACCCACGAATTTATATATTCGCTCACTGCCCGATGATAGGACAACCAATGAACAACTAGCCAACCAAATACAAGCAGGAAGAGCTTCACTAGTCCTGCCACACCTGTAAACAAATGCAACGAACAGGGAGAGCTGCGGTTTTTCTGTATAAAAATATGACAACGTTTGTTTTTATCAACTGATATCAGTGGTTTATGATCTACGTGGTGTACAAAAAAAAATCCAGATACTTAAAATCTCGATAGTTAAATTAGATATTAAATCAATTTAACTAAGGAATTACAAAAGCTCACACTTGTGTAAATTAAATCTTCTCAGAAAGTATTTTCTGTGTTTAACCTCACCATTTTAGCTTTTCTTGTGCTTCAGGTCAGAACATACCTCACTCCCTTTGAAATACTGGGAAAACAAATGCCCATCTTAAGTAATAATTTACCAAAATTGAGAAATGGAACAAACTGACAAATACAAATCACACTGGCAGGCTCCTTTCTATATTTTTATAGCACTAAATTGATGCAATTATTTACAGGTACATACTCCAAAACAGACAATAACAAAGATAACCGATGGCTTTATGAAAATACATATGTGATTTGGTACAACAACAGTTCAGCAAATATATGTGAAATATAGCATGAAGTAAGATGTAACAGTAAATAATATATTTACAGTAGTATACATTTTTTTATAATAATTAAGAATAACATTCAGTAAAGTAATAAGTAGTACAATAATATATTAGCATAATAATAGATTGATAATAGGGTATAGTATATAGTATGATACAGAATGCCATGTATGTATAATTCTTTAATTATAGTATGTAAAATACAACAACAACAATAACAATAAATGAATAATAAGTAGAATATGGAATATCACTTGCAGAATAGACAATAACAATAAAATTAGTAGTGTGTAATGAGTAGTACCCTAACAGCATAATAATAGATTGATAATAGCAAATTGTATAATAATAATAATAATAATAATCTAATTTGCTATTACATTCCATGTAGTAATATCATGCAATGATATAGACAATAAAAAGGTAAATAGGGAGTAATGAATAGTACAATAAGTAATAATAATAATAATAACACTAAAAGCTATATAATGTATATAAATCATCTATAATTGCTAATCCTTTGTAGGGTTGCAGAGTGCAAGAGCTAAAACCCTTTGAACAAAACGGCTTTGCAGACCGTTTTTTTCGAGTTGCCACTCCTGATGAAGGAATCATCAGTCCTCCATTGTTTTTCAGTGTAAGCAAGTGGTAGCTCTGATCAAATGACGCAGATACAGCATCTGTCACTAAGCTAGCACGACACACATCAAAGGACAGCTTCCTCAAAATCTGACGAACAACAAACCCTGATCAAATGACGCAGATACAGCATCTGTCACTAAGCTAGCACGACACACATCAAAGGACAGCTTCCTCAAAATCTGACGAACAACAAACCCTGAAATGTACACAAGGGCATTGTCCACAAGGCTCCCAAGACGGGTTGGCAGGTAGCTGTGGTCACACACAAGTGCAGAGATGTTTACAAAAGGGGATGGAAGGTCTTCAGATTCTTCTGCTGCTAGAGTCGACGACATCTCAATAGCCGATAGGGACACGGTCTCATTCTGTTCTACCACATTTCCTGAAATGCTTGGTGAGACACCGCACCGGACCATGAGATGGCGGAAAATGCCCTGGAACTGGCCTGCAGTAGGATTGTTATTCCAGCCTCCTAAAAACAAACACACAGACACATTCACAACACTTAAGGAATAGTTCACCCAAAAATGAAAATTTGCTGATAATGTACACACCCTAAGGCCACCCAAGAGGTGTAAGACTTTTTTTATCAGACTAAAAAATCATTAGATGTAGAAAGTCGTATATATAGCTTGGCCTCGGTAGAGTAACAGGTAGGTAAACGAGCAGATTGTGGAGTAACAGGATAGTAATCCAAAGAAAGGCAGTAGAGCTTGGGTGAGACAAAACCGCAGGCATTTAGGAGTAAGACTGCATGGGTGTTTGAATTGGGATTTGAATTAATCAAGCATTTAATACTGATATTTGCACTTTTCAAATGATTTTTTTTAAATATATTTGCAAATTTCAGAAATCCTTACCTGATGCCATGATAGAATTTAAGAGGGGCTCCAAGTGATCCTGGCTAAATCGATAGGTGCAGACATATCGCTGAAATTGAAGCAGCTCAGGAATCAACAACATGAGGGTATCAATGTTGATGATGAACCCCATGACAGACAGGTACCTTCAAAAGAAAATGTTTTGTCAATGTCAGTATTGTCAATATGGCAAAATCAAGATACTCCAAAGGTAGCACTGTGTAATTTTGCTCACTGAAAGCTGTAAATGGACTTGATCTAACAACAACACAGGGTGACAGGCTAGGGCAGTGACCAATAGATGGCTATGTAAGGGAAACAGGTCAATTTAGCTCAAAGGGAATCATTTAAGATTTTAAAGGGAACTCCACCAATAATATGTAAGGGAATTAGGACAGAATCACTGTTTTAAGGCTGATCACTGAGATCGCTCCCTCCCTGCTTCTCTACTCATTCCTTCACATTCTACCCCTTCTCTAAATTTGCATGGATATTTATATCCAAAAGATCGCGAAAACCCTATTAATTAGCACGGTACAGGTCGGCAGTTTAAGACATTAACTTGTGAGCGCAAAACACGAGATACTTCTCTTTTCAATATAAAGAAGTATTTATTGGATACATCTAAGACATATAACTAATCTAAAACATGAACACACGCATTCACACAAGTTTTAGAAAGAGAGAGAGTGAGGAAAATAATTAGTTTAAGAGAATGAAAATGTGAAATCCCAAGTTTACAGCAATATGTGCAATTGCATAGATCTGAACAACCATCAATCACTTAATTAACCCTCGCACTGAGTTCCTCAATGAGGTTAAAATTTATGTTAAATGCGGGGGCCAGGGGTGGGCAGCTAGGATCTGGAGGTACTTGTTTTCCTGTGTGCAGGGTTTCCTTCCTTGTCTGGTTGCCGAAAGGGGTTTCCCGAGGTTGCTGATTGGCTGGAGGTTCAGTCTTGGGAAGCCAGTGGTTGGGCGTTGGCTGGTGACGCGGAGCTGTGGTCTGCAGTTGAGTTTTAGACGGCACTGTTTCGGAGATGCGGCGTTAGGCAAAACTTAACTCGAAACACAAAACTCTCAACGGAAAATAAAACAAAATAAAGAAATAGAAATAGATGTAAAGTTTGACGAGACCAGGTGGCGTTTCTCCTCATGGTTTCGGAGGAGCTGGCGTGTAAGCCACAGCACGCTCAAAACTAAAGAAGCATGATTTAAAAAAAAACAACAAGGCTCAAAAAGGCAAGAAGGAAGAGCGCGAGAGAGAGAGACAAAAGCCTAAGTTTGATGGTGTTTCTAGTATTTAAACCGGGCTGTTTAACACACTCCAAATGGTGCTTTGACCAATTAGATATCGTCTTTGTTGGGGTGTTGTATATTTCTCCTCCCTATTCATAAATCAAATGTTATCTTATCAGTTACATGGTCCGTGTTTTTCCCGCTCTGGCAGAGTATATATTTGGACATGATTTCTATAACAAGAATATGATACATTTGACAACGAAGTGATTAGAATAAACGTTTCAAGCATGAATTCTCAAACTTACACATACCAAACCTGAGTATGAACCATTAAGCGATTCAATGGTTATTAAAAATACATACACAATAAATGATTAAGAACTGATAAGTCACATGTGGGTTACATAGAAATTATTATTTGCTCAGGTCCTTTTAGTGTTATTTAGATGCATATTCACATGGAAATTAAGTTTCTTTGGCATTCTGTGGACGTAAAGATACGTTCTGTGAAGACCAGAGAGGTTAAAATGTCTAAGGAATTTTAGTCTGTTCTCTGTCGTGAGGTGGGGGGAAAAGTCAATCCGAAGAGCTTGTGATCACTATCACATGTTTCCATGTGACGCTCACGCTGTGCATCTCTTTTGACCATCACTCTTGATAACTTGCCCCACAATTGACAATCTCCTTGGACTTGTCAATAAATGTTCTTTTGTGTTAATGTTGAAAACTATTCTGTGACAGGGGTTTAGGTTTAGGCTTGCTTCAGAAAGGCTAGGGTCTGATTTATGACATCCTGTTTTCTTGGACCTCTGTGGAATTTGGACTCCTCGTGCCTCAACCATGTTTTGACCAAATCTTAGATTGTCTGATATCCTACAGCTATAATAATTGAAATTGTGCTCCATTGTAAGATCAGTCAACGAGATTGATAACGGGACAATGATACATTAATTGTAAAATCCAAAATGTTTGGAGCTTTTGGGAAAACATTCAGGATGGCTACCAAGAAGCCACCCCACTGCAATGTCCCTGGTTGGTAACTGCATTTTCAGAGTACATAAAATTATAAAATGTAAAGTGAATACTGCAAAATTACTGCATGCTCCTTAAGAGTGTAAATTAATTAAAGATGTTATTTTCATTATACCAGAGTAGTAACTGAGTCTCTCTTTCAGATCTTCATTTATGAGGTTCTTTTCCTGCAGATCCTCTAGAAGATCACATACAGTCTTCTTTGCCCTCCGTTCCCGGTCCTTTACATTCCTCAACTCGTGCTCTAGACTCTCCAAGGCTTCAGAGTCTGGTCTTTAGACCAGTGGGAGATGCAGGCACTGCATAGGGGGGGTCCTATTAGAGAAAAGAATGAAAATATTTTGAGTAATGTTAATTTCACACAAAACACAGCCTCAGCAGTTTGGGGCATAACTAGCACAATGTTCTGTCAGCTGGCTTGTATTCTTAAACATGCTGGTGTTGAATATGCCTCCCTGGCTGACGCTGACACACACTCACACACCCACTACCCCTCTCCTCACACACATACACACCACATCACACCCATTAACCACATACACCACACACACCCCCACACGCACGCACGCACACTGTGATAGCAGTGGGATTGAGGGGAAATGAGGTAAAAGGACTATTCTCAGCAAAATTATCTCATCATTTACTCAGCCCCCTTCCATCCCAGATGTGTAAGACTTGTTGATTTGAACACAAATATTAGGATTTTAGAGTTTTTAGATGAATAGGTTGATAGAATGGAAGGAGACAAATTGTGTAAAAATCTCCAGTTCATGATCAGGCGAACAATGAAAATCATACACATACCATCTGAGATGAAATTAGAGTAAATAAATTACAACAATTTTTCATTTTTGTGAGGAACAATTGTTTAAATCTCGTTACCCCTCAATCCCACTGCCATCAGTGTTTGTGTGTGGGTCAAAGACGAAGTGTGTTTCCAGCATCAAAAAAATAAAAGTATAATTTCCCCAATATTTTGACATTTTATTGTCTCAAAAGTTATTTGAAATATTTAAGTAGACAATTTACTTGCATTTAAGATGTTTTTAGTGCATTTAAAATGACTTTTGTAAATGTAATTTGATGCGGACAATAAAATGGTGACATCTGGTCTTTGACCCATGTATATCATTCAATGTGTGCAGGTGTATATGCGAATGTGTCTGAAAACAGTGGCAGAGAGAAACAGATAGGATTGAATATGACCATAGCCACAATGCTCACAGTTGTTCTAGTCTTAACTAGTACAAATACTCACAACATTAGGCAGAGGAGGTTCGATCTCTTGGAAAATCTGAGAACAGTCCACTGACCAGCTCTCCTCAGCTTTCCTCGAAGGCCTCTGCTTTCCTGGTTGCCACAGGCTAAAATAAATATTAAATGTTACTAACTATTTAATGTCAAGCTATCAAATCCTTATAATCCAGTGAAGATGAAACCTACTCTTTGTAGATGAGGGGGAAAGCTGAAGATCGATGGTTTAGCTCCATCCCTAATAAATTGGACCTGTCCTGTCAAAGTCCGGCTTGAAGTGTTCATTGCATAGCACGGAGGACTCGCTTGCGGAAAAACCTTCTCTTCTTAGAGCTACTTCCCACTGCCTCCTCAACTCTTTGTTTTTGGGAAACCTTCAATGTGTGAGAAGAGCTATGTCGCTAGCTATTAATAGTCTGACTCCGACGGTCAATTACTGTCAAGTTGTGTCAACATAATGTTTTAATGACCAAATACAACCAGATCAGTGTCAGTCAACAACTTTTCAGTCTTACCTGTGTAAAGTAATTCCCCGAGGCCTATTTTCAATTGTGCGGCGGTTTGTACAGCCCCAAGCAGCACACGAATGAGGCATTTTCTCGAGTCCACTTATGAGAATGATGGAAAAGATGCCCGCACCAAGATGGGGGCGACGTTGACGTACGATCCAGCGGCCAATGAGGCGTCTAGGCATTTATATGTCTATGATAAAAACATCCCGCGATATCGCTCCGAGGTCTAACTCCAGTGATTCGCAATACGCGCTTTGAAGTCCCGTTCTGAATCGAATGATTTGCGATACGCGATCCGATTGGAGCGCTTCTAAACGGTGAATCATTTTGTGACTCGAATGGATTAACTCAGGGCTGTCCAAACTCGGTCCTGGAGGGCCGGTGTCCTGCAGAGTTTAGATCCAACTTACCTCAACACACCTGCCGCAAGGTTTCTATTATGCTTAGTAAGAGCTTGATTAGCTTCAGGTGTGTGTAATTAGGGTTGGAGCTAAACTCTGCAGGACACCGGCCCTCCAGGACCGAGTTTGGACAGCCCTGGTTTAACTGATTCGGAATTTCAAAAAGCTCTGTTGATACTGTGTTCTTTGCTCGCTTTCTCTATATAATTTATTCGTTGCTTGAGTGGAAATGAAATCATTACAATTAATAGGCCTAACTTACAATGTTTTCATAGATTGTGATTACGTTAAATACAGTTCCCGTCGTATTAAAAACATTTCATGACATGACACCCATTATATGGTACTTGCCTAAAAAGACGGGTTTATGATGTGCGTTATTAACAGATTACACTAACATTAGGTTACTTAGGCTATAGACTTACCCCTTACCTTCCACCTATGGAAGAGAGAAAAATGTTTTCCTTCTCCACGGAGAGAGAAATTTTTTTTTCAAAAGCATTTGTAGTCATTAATTTATTTGAATACCACATCATTGCCCTTGATATCATCTACAGTACACATCTGATCTTGATATGTGGCATTGGATAGCTATCAAGAGGGACTGAATAAAAAAGAGAGATGCAGAGAAAATAATAGTGCCTTCATATTCTCTGTTCAATAATAGTGAGAATTCAGGACAAAGAAAAATACTTTTAGGTAATGATTTACTGATTAGTTTATCCATTAAAATATATCATCACCAGCTCAACAATACCATAAAATCAGCATTTGCTTTAATTTCATTTACACTTTAAGCCTTAAGAAACAAGACTGGAAATAATGACCAAATATAGCTTTCCTGACATAAATCATGTTGCAGAAGAAAGTATGTTGTTATCCCTTTACATATAAGATTAGGTTTTATTCTCACTCATTCCTCACATAATGTACATGAGCACAAATAACCCCATTTTGAAGGGCTCCATCAACATGTGTCATTTGGTCATCAAAAAATATGTAAGGAATGATTGCTTTCAGCACAGGCCCTTTATGGGCACCACTCAGAAAGAATACCTCATTTATCTCCAGATTGTTCTCCTGAAGAGTCTTTAGGGCTCTGATTCCAGGACTTGTTGTGCTGCGTGATGTTACCAAGTAGGTACGGATTGGACTCTTTTGGTTTCTTTAATTGAACAACTTCTGGAGAAGTACCAATGCTTAAAAAAAACTATTTTAGAGGACCCTGCAAAATAATTTAACAATATATATGTGTGTGTGTGTGTGTAATATATATTCTATATATATATATATATATACAGTGTTGTGAAAAAGTGTTGGCCCCCTTCCTGTCTTTTACATTTTTTGCATATTTGTCACACTTAAAATATTCAGATCATCAAACAAATTTAAATTTTAGTCAAAGATAACACAAGTAAACACTACATGCAGTTTTTTAAATGAAGGTTTTTTAGTATGAGGGAAAACAAAATCCAAAACTACTGGCCCTGTGGGAAAAAGTGTTTGCCCCCTGTTAAAACTGTGGTTTATCACACCTGAGTTCAATTTCTCTAGCCACACCCATGCCTGATTACTGCCACACCTGTTCGCCATCAAGAAATCTCTTAAATAGGACCTCCTGACAAAGTGAAGTAGACCAAAAGATTGTACCTAGGAGAATCACATGTATTAGAGAGTAAGGAGGGTTAGCACCTTATCAGTATGGTTTTAGACAAGGTCATTCAACATTGGATGCATTAATAAAGCTGGAGACAGATGTCAAGAAAGCTATAATAATGAAAGAGGGTTTAGTAGCAGTTTATTTTGATATTGAAAAGGCATATGACATGTTGTGGAAAGAAGGTTTACTACTAAAATTGGGAAAAATTGTTGAAGGAAGAATTTATAACTGGGTTTTAAGATATATTAAAGTTATTTTGGATTTTAACTAAAATATTTTGTTAGTACACCTAAATTATTATTTTTTTCAAATAAAATTATGGCGTTTTTTAAGAATTAAAAATAAACTTTATTTTTGAGTTTGACAATGAACACATTGCAACCATGCTTGGGACGACCCACATAAACGAGCAAAAATGCTTTATATATCTTGAAATAATAAACAATTTTTATAACAATTTCTAAACATTAAACATTGACTGTCAGTCTTTATTCACCTGCCTCTCGTCATTTATCATTAAAATCCATTAAAGTAAATAGTGTAAATTACATTGCTAATGTCATAGAATAGCACATTGTAACGCAAGTGTTACAACGTGCCCCATCTGCGCAACTGGAATTTAAAACTGGTTAGTGTCTTCTGCTAGTAATCAAAGCATTAGAAAACTATCTGAACTGATAAATAACAGTTTGGAGATTAAAATAATAGCAGATTTGTAATTTTAAATGAATAATAAAAACTGAAAAATGAAAGATGAAAAATGTACTTAAGCCAGAAATATAATTTCACTATGGTAAAATAAATGTTCAGCGAATTTGAATTTTGGCACACTTTTTTTCTATATAATGTTGATATGATAACTAATAAATACTGTAAATTTTGTTATGCTAGCATGTGTGGAAATATTCAAACCACGTGTGTTACAACTAACCCCACGTTACTTTGTGCCCCGCGCTCCCCTACATTTTTTTCATATAATGAAGCAGACGATAGTCCATATGACTGAGTTGCACTTTTACGTAAGTGTTATAAGCCCGCCATGTGATCTAATCTTAATGTGCAAAACAGGCTATGTGAGGACAGTGTCGTCGTTAGATTGACATCCCCTGTCAGTGCATGCTTTATTGTATGATTGGAAAGGCAGTGTAAGGGGTCATATGATGCTTTTTTAAAAGATCATTTTTTGTGTATTTGGTGTAACAGAGATGTTGGCATTCTTTTACATGTATAAAAAACACATTATTTTTTCCAATACTGTACATTATGTAGGTTCCTATATGCCCCGCCTCCCTCAACCTCGTTTTCTATACAAGTCCCTCCTTCCGACAAGCACAGCTGCTCTGCTTGGCCGCTGACCCTGCATTGTGATTGGCCTAACACCGCAGCACCGTCGCGAGCAGTCCTCTTTCAAATAAATGTAAGACAGGAGCCTGAAAGGGGTAATAGTCACGTGACAGACACGTGATGAGCGGTCATGTGTTTGCAGTAACACAGCCACGGTTTAGACAGCTGGACTCCACTGGATGTTACCCTGTCCCTCTCTCTCTCTCTCTCGCTCCTCTCTCTCTCTCTCTCTCACTCCGCTCACTCGCACGCACGTGCGCAAAACTCTGCATTTGAACAGTCAATAGCAAATACTTAATTTAATAACAAAACAGTAGCTGATTCAGATGCGCCAGATTGTCATAGCAAAGTCAGAATTAACTCCTCTCCTAGGTTCACAAAACGGTCATCCATAAAATGCATTGCTTTTCTGTTGTAAGTAATCTTAAAGATTTCCTAAATGCATCTACTTTCGGAAGGCCAGATAAAGTGCTTTTGCTTTCACACTGATACACACAGTGTCTCCCTGACATGGCTTCTTCAACACTAACTGCTGTTACTGAACCCACGCCTTCTTTCTTTGCGTGAACAATTAGGCGGAGTTATGCAAATCTTCCCACACAGTGAAGTAGACATGTGGGGCGTGTTTAAACGATCCGTTTAAAGGGGGGCGTGGCAGAGTTAACTTTTATAAAGAATATCTCTTTTTTGAGACTTTAGTCTTTGCAAATTTATGGATCTTATGCACGAACAACTTGTAACACTCCACAGAGAAAGGAAAACTTGAAATCACATCATATAACACCTTTAATAGATGGTCCAGATTGTCTAAACAGGGCAAATTAGCGTGAGAGCACAATTCTAAAAAAGCGCTAAGAGTGGAAATTTCTGCGGCTGATTACTGACAATGCGCAAATTCAAGAACACAGACGAGGCCAGATCATTTCCATAATGACCAACACAATCTACCAAGAGCAGCGCAAATTAGCGTCTGTTTTAAGACATGCTTTTTTTTGGAGCGTTAAACAATGGCACAAATACCAGTAATTTGACGAGCGCAAACGTTAGTAACCTCCTCCATGCTATTGAATAAGGTCAGGCGCAAAAATAACTGTCCACGCCTTTTCAGTGCTAATTCGTCGCTGTGTGTCTTTAGTAAATCCTGACAGTAGTTTGCGCTGGCGCAAGCTGTTAGTAAATATTATTAATTGTGTTCTATGCGAGAAAGTCATTTTTTATGTTTTGGAGAACTATTCCTTTATAGTTACTATATCAAAAATTGAAACTAAATTGGCACCCTCTACTCTTACTGTATTTTTCGATGCTCCTGTTTAGGGGACCCGTGTCCTGACTGTTGGTAGTTATCGCAAAAGCGTGCATCTTAAACAAAGAAGGATTGTCTTTAGAAGTTACCGGTAAAGTTGGTGTCATTTCACAACGTACAGGGACATCGGAAATTACCACTGCTTTTTCCTGCAAGCGTTCGCGAATTGTCCCGCAATGCCAAAATAATAACATACTTTCGTCCCTGTTGCCTGATTTGGACGTGCTTTGACAACAGTATTAAGCAGCATCATTGCTGTAGGTTTCCCTCGGGAGGCTTCAAAAGCTCCCGTGGTGGAAAGCTCACGCAGTCTCCGAGACAAAGCGTCAACAGAAATATCTGTTATATTCGAAGTTGTCAAACGAACCAATTGTGCGATTTCTGTTTGCATGTTATTCAAAAACGTATTGACAAACAAAGGAGAATGTTCATCTAATGGAATGGCAGATTCTTCAGTCCAAGCATGCTTAAATCGATTGAAAAATGCAACAGGATTTTCGCCCGCTTTCTGTTTTGTGTTTGCAGCATGCGACAAATCTTGCTTAGCTGAAGACAATTTCACTAGAAAAGCAGTCAATTGTCTGAAAAATTATTTTAGCTTTTCCATATCAGCCCAAATCCATGCATCATCTTTATCGTCCTCCGAATCAACTATTTGCATTGTTCGGAAAGATTTTGGTTGTGACAGGTCTAATGGTTTATCACTTTTTGATAAAGCACTGTGGCGAGATGGCGGCGCTTCCCGTTTAGGACTCAAAACATCAATGTCTGCTATCAACTCTTCCTCTGTAATTTCTGGCGGCAGTGTTTTAGTCAAAATGAAGCGATAATCACGCCCAGTCAATTGACTGTACGCGGTTAAACGCTTCAATACAGACACATATTGATGCGGACACCGTAAAGGATCTGGCAAATCTTTAGCAATCGCGACAGCATCCGACATAGCCACAAATACCGCACGGTTTTTATACCCGTCTGGAATCTGCACAAATGGGTATAAATCAGTTGCACTAGGTAGTGGCGGGTACAGACGATTAGGGGTTAATTTTTCTTGTTCAGGCTTTCCAACAATATCATACCGAGGCGGAGCCGAGCTGGAAGAGTCAACATGGGACATTTTGAAAAAAAAGAAAAAAAAAAAAAAAAAAAGAAATTTTTTTAATCAGTCGTTGTAACCTGATCTGGGCCCTTTATCCCAATAAGGTTCAATTTTTCCACACAGTTAAATGTTGTTTCATATACTCATCGTCCCAGACGGATCTCCCCCAGCCGTCCTGTACCATCAATTTGGCTGCCTTCATATCTTTATCTTTGAACGAGCTATCACGAGGAAACGGATCTAATTGTATTTTGCCTTCCGACCAACCAGCCAAATTACTCAAATACGGTTCAGTATTAAACCCTTTATTGTTTCTGTACATCCAATCCCTTGGCAACTCGCCAAGAATAGGTTTGGAGATCGTCTGCCCCATCGGAGATCAAAGATGTCTCGTCAATTTTATTGCACTTTTCACAATTTATAGAATGGTCAAACAAAACACAAAATAGAGACCGCGTTCTTATATTAACTTTTTGATATTTTTTTTTTTTGGCCAAAAGAAAGCTTTAAATTCTGTTTTATTCATGAAATCACTTAAGAGACCGAGAACCCTTCACGGTAAGAGTGAGCCATTATAATCTTTCACCACTACTCTATTTTTAAATAGATAGGTTAAACGGAAAGCTTCTCACTCTTCGTCCCACATATAAAATGTGAGGAAAACAGATTGATGCCAAATATGACACAATCAAATTGCAAACGAGAATAAATTCAATTTATCTTACAGACAGGAAGAAAAATAAAAATTTCTTACCTGTCTTTTTTAGAAATTCCCGGAAGGACGAGCCCCCAGTTGTTAGTAATTAACAAACGGTCCCTCTGTAATCTCTTTTGGCTCCAGACCGTGCAAGCTTCCTCATTCTCCTTAAAAGTGTACATACGTGTTGGGGTGGTGGGGGGGGGGGGGGGGGTTGTGGGGAAGTCGAAACACACAGTCCATGATTCTCAATACTTCATTTATTCATAAATACAGATCTTATATAGGCTGTCTAGGGATTTCATCCTCTAACCATGAAGATAGGGTGGACATACCACCTACAGTTGTTTTTCCAAGAACATTTGTTTTGTATAAAAGGCGGGGCGCACATATCCCGGTAAAAACATATCATAGTGGTAAGACTAGCTTCTGTCGCAGAATACGAGAGGATGGAGAGTGAGAGGTGGGCGGGGGCGAGGAAGAAGGAAAGGGATGGTTTATAGAGAGAGGGGGAAAAGGAGGGTGAAAACATCTGGAATCAATACAGACAGAGAGTGTTTTCTAACAATAACATGTCCCTTTTTCAACTTTAGCTGTGGATAGCCTGAAATAAACAAAACATTTTATAGGCTCTTGATGGCCAACCAAAACATGCCCAAATTTTTGCAGTCACACTGGTGCTTTGTCTATATCCATTTCTCTGCATATGTGTGTGCGCATTTGAAGAATTATTATACAATATTAATGAACTTAATGTGCCAGTAAGCCAATATCTGGTTAATATGGTCAGAACAAGTAAAGAGACTATTGCATCTTGGATTTTTTTTTGTGTGTATGTGAGTCTATTTAAGTGTGTTTCCATACAAAATACATACTCTTTCTTAGAGTGAACATTTTACTCTCTGTTAAAAATAAGAGCTCTCATTTCACTGCTTTCTCAGAGCAATGATGTAATTACCCGTGGGGTATCTCTCACTTCACGTACACTAACACACAGATGCACACCTGGGAATCTTACACATAAATGGGGGCCGATTTCTGTCATCAGTCCTGATTCTGTTTCCTGCTACATAACACCCTCTGTGGTGCGGCCAGCAGCTGCCGTTTATTTAAATTGTGACTAAGGCCACAGAAATGAGGGTTTGTAGTGGATGCAGAGAGAGAAAGGCTGTTTTACAAGCTGACCTGAGATTGAGGCTGAGAATGGATTTTATTTTCGATGAGGGAACTTGATTGTCACAGAGTAGTGGGAACATTTTAATATTTTCTTAGTATGATCATGTGACAAAACACTCTTTGTGTGCATAAATGCATGAAATACTGTAAGTCTACTGTACAAGATAATTTCTTAGTCTTTCTAAGAGCTGGGGTTTTCAAAATGGGGTCTGGGGACCTCCATGGGGCCTGCAAGAGTGTTCTAGGAGGTCTGTGGAAAATCTGAAAGACTGTCACAGATAGAAAATTGCTATGGAACTAGGGCTGTCGCGGTGAGGCAATTTCCCTTGCGGTAATTTTGAGTGGCTCAATAGCCAGTATGCGGTATTATCGCCATACATATACACACACATATACAGGGATTGAACTTTTTCACTCACCAGCCAATTTGGCTGCTAAATTAAGTTACCGGCCTTCTACTAGCCAAAAAAGAGACAGAAATACACCAACAGTTTGAGGCCGTCTACACTGGGCGTGACAAAGCAACCGTTGCAAATCATTTTGTCAGTATTAGGGGTGTGCGATATTGACATTATATCTCAATATTTTCTTGGATTTTATCAATAAAGATAATTAGACGATATTTTGCTGAGTGTGTCATTGTGCTGATATCTTAAGGACTACCGTGGACAGCTGACTCCTAAAGTTTTTGATATTCTTCATATTCTGTGTGCTGGTCAGTTCACAGCAGTGAATAGAAATTAATCTGTTCCAATAAGTATAAATAGATTTTTACATTTTATGGGCAATTTTAACCTTTATAAAGCCATTTTTTTCTAAAAGTGTACATCATCTTTTGAGTCAAATTCTTACATTTAATCAGCCAGTTATAATAATACATTTAGGCTGTTACTTAAAAATTTAATCAGTATCAATAAAATTAATCTTTTGCAGAAGTTGCATATGTGGCATTTAGATGCATTTACACATGTTAATGCAGCTTAGAGGGACATGGAATGCTTTAAACCTGCAGTTACAAATACATGAATGTTTTGATATTTAAAACATGAAATGTTGAATACTGATGTGAAATTAAATGTGAAATTAAAACCGCCAGTAGGTGGCAGCAAGTCACTGTTAAGTGAGTCATTGCGATTGAACCGAATCATTTAAACGTTGATTCATTCAGAAACAAAACAACGTCATGTTGCTCAGAGACGCAAAACAGTATTGTGGCTGTGTTTGGAATGTTTTTTTGTCTGTGAAATAGCACAGAAATAGCGCAAAAAAACGTAAGTCTCTAGATATTAACTTATTGTTTATTGAACTGTTGTATAAAATAAATATCACATTTGTAACCAAGCTGATTTTTAAAGAAAAAATGGCACTCTGCGTGTGATATTGATTAACTATATGAATTGATATAAATATATACATTTTCTGCCTCCATATCTTGAATTTTGTGATCATTCTTAATGCATATTAATAGACTGAATCATGCAGTGAAAGAGCGCACTATAAATGCGCACGCGCACTAAAGCCTGTGTTTGTCAACTCTAACCAGACTTCATCACGTCGCTTATGCGTGCCTCTGTAGGTGTGTTTTGTTTGGTTTTCGATATATACTCGATAATGTCATGATGTCTAACGAGTTCAGTATTTGCGCTAAATCTGCGTAGATTTGGCTTGCATGAACTTCCCCTAGAAATTAATGAGTGAACATAACTTAACCCGCCAAATTGGCTAGTGATTTAACAGCGTTACCCGCCACAGCTGATTTTTACCCACATTCGGCGTGTTGGCGGGTGTTAATTTCAAACCCTGCACACACACACACACACACACATATAATATATATATATATATACAGTGGTGTGAAAAAGTGTTGGACCCCTTCTTGATTTCTTATTTTTTTTGCATGTTTATCACACTTTAATGTTTCAGATCATCAAACTAATTTAAATATTAGTAAAAGATAACACAACATGCAGTTGTTAAATTAAGGTTTTTATTATTAAGGGAAAACAAAATCAAAACTACATGGCCCTGTGTGAAGAAGTGTTTGGCCCCCTGTTAAAACTGTGGTTTATCACACCTGAGTTCAATTTCTCTGGCCATACCCAGGCCTGATTACTGCCACACCTGTTCGCAATCAAAGAATCTCTTAAATAGGACCTGTCTGACAAAGTGAAGTAGATCAAAAGATCCTTAAAAGCTAGACATCATGCAGAGATCCAGAGAAATTCAGAAACAAATGAGAAAGATCTCAATTACTTTCTATCAGTCTGGAAAAGGTTATAAATCCATTTCTAAAGCTTTGGGACTCCAGCGAACCTCAGTGAGAGCCATTATTCACAAATGGCATAAACATGGAACAGTGGAGAACTTTCCCAGGAGTGGCCGGCCGACCAAATTACCCCAAGAGCACAGCGACGAATCATCCAAGAGGTCACAAAAGACCCCAAAACAACATCCAAAGAACTGCAGTCCTCACTTGCCTCAATTAAGCTCAGTGATCATGATTCAACAATAAGAAAGAGACAGGGCAAAAATGGTCTGCATGGCAGAGTTCCAAGACAGAAACCACTGCTGAGCAAAAAGAACAAAGTTTTGCCAGAAAACATCTTGATGATCCCTAAGACTTTTGGGAAAATACTCTGTGGTCTGACGAGACAAAAGTTGAACTTTTTTTGGAAGGTGTGTGTCCCATTACTTCTGGTGTAAAATTAACACTGCATTTCAGAAAAAGAACAACATACCAACAGTAAAATATGTTGGTGGTAGTGTGATGGTCTGGGGCTTTTTTGCTGCTTCAGGACCTGGAAGACTTTCTGTGATAAATGGAACCATGAATTCTGCTTTTTACCAAAAAATCCTGAAGGAGAATTTCCGGCCATCTGTTCGTGACCTCAAGCTGAAGCGAACTTGGGTTCTGCAGCAGAACAATGATCCAAAACACACCAGCAAGTCCACCTCTGAATGGCTGAAGAAAAACAAAATGAAGACTTTGGAGTGGCCCAGTCAAAGTCCTGACCTGAATCCTATAGAGATGCTGTGGCATGACCTTAAAAAAAGCGGTTCTTGCTCGAAAACCCTCCAATGTGGCTGAAATAAAACAATTCTGCAAAGAAGAGTGGACCAAAATTCCTCCACAGCACTGTAACAGACTCATTGCCAAATGATCGAAAACGCTTGATTCAGTTTGTTGCTGCTAGGGTGGCGCCAACCAGTTATTAGGTTTATGGGCAAACCCCTTTTCACACCAGGGCCCTGTAGTTTTTGGATTTGTTTTCCTACTAATAAAAACTTCTTAAAGAAAACTGCATTTTGTGTTTACTTGTGCTATCTTTGACTAATATTTTAATTAGTTTGATGATCTGAAACATTTAAGTGTGACAAACATGCAAAAAATAAGAAATCAGGAAGGGGGCCAACCCTTTTTCACACCACTGTATATATATATATATATTATATATATACATATATATATATATAATTTGTGTATGTGTTACGATATAGCTAACGAGGTCATATTCAGAAGACAACGAAACCGAAACCAATAGCGTTGAAACAGGAAGTGAAGTAAACGGAAGAGAATGACAAGATAACGGTCCACATGTAGCGAATCAGCTCATGGGGAAAAATGAATAATTAACCATAACTAGTTATAAATAATTATGAATATTTAGATCCGCTGTAGATATTTAGTTGACCTCTCAGGGTCAACTGTCTTGTCAATTCTAAGAACGTTAATTTCCTGGTTAAGGGAAATAACTTTCTTACTGTACAATTCTACAAAGAGCTTGTAGCATAAATCTGCATGATTAAGTGACTCCAGTTATGAGCAAACAATGAACAACGTCAAGTGTGATACAAGTAAGGCTTTATTAACAACATAAACACTTAAACTAGTCCAACAAACTACATAAACACTTAAACTGGTCTAACATACACACACACACACACACCACACACACACGTACAGTTGGTTTAGGAAAGGGTTAAAGCTTAACGCAGTAAAGAGGAGAGAAAATAAGAATAAAGTTATGGAACCATTTGCATATTCAGCAGATCTACCGCTTGAGGGAAACGTCAAATTCTTAGTTCAAACACACCTTTTTTAAAAAGGTGCAAATGATACCTAATGTATCAATTAATAAGACTAAATTTGAATACTTGCACGTCTCGTCTGTCTGAAAGAGTGGTTTGATGCAATCTGAGGTCCCAGTTGATCTTTGCTGAAGTTGGTTGATGAAAAGAACCAGTTTTGAGTCAGAGAATCTTGGTGAAATGAAAAAGTCAAGGCCGAAGCCTGGCACGTACTTAGAGTTTCCTGGAGCATTGCAGCTCACATTTTCATCTTCTCAGAAAACAACCGAACCACCGAGTCTGGGCGGGTCCCTAGTGTGGGGCTTTTAATGTCTCGGAAGATTCCCGCCTCTCAAAATGGGCTTGTCCAATGAGAAAGGCTGACGTCCCAAGTGGGAGTTTTGAGATACTGGGGGAGTTTTTATGACCCTTTGTGTGAAAGCATAGTAATTTGCATATGGAACTTCAATCGAAATTAATAAAGATTCTCAGGACACTAATATATTTCCTATGTACCAACATATAATATACACTCATTTAGATCATCAAAGGCAATTCATAGATACCTAAACATGGTGAACATGAGTGTTTCCATCATAAGCCTGCATAAAACAGTATAAAATCTCAAAGACAACATACACCATGACCTGAAGGATATGTGTGTTCATTCAAAGAAAGGTCTTCCTATGAATTAATTGGTAGAAAGTCCATCTACTGTCTTTGCCTCTGCTATGACAGTAGTATTTTCCCTGCTCACTTCCATTAGGGTCGTAAATTATCTGGTGTCCGGGTTCCATGGTAACCAGGGGGCAGACATCCTGGTCAGCCAGTTATTGGGTGAGGTCTGTGCCGATTGTTAATCTAATTGATACTGTTTGTAAATCATGAAAAATTGTGTGTTTGATTGGTCCAGACGCTACACACATAACAGAACATAAACCTGACAATAAGATCGTTAGTGATAGTGTAGTGACAGAAAACATGTGGCCAGTATGTGACCATACTCGATTATTGCTTCATGCATTTACCCCATAACTGCAACACACCGCAGTGAACCCACACACGACCGTGAACACACACCCGAGGCAGTTGGGACATTTATCTTCGGCTCCCGTGGCGCAGTTGGGTTCATTGTTCAATTGACCTCAGGCACCTCAGTCGTGGTATTGACGGTGGAGAGAGCGCTGTACATTCACTCCCCCACCTACAATCCCTGCCGGTACGAGACTCGAACCTTTGGGTTACGAGTCCGACTCTCTAACCATTAGGCCACGGCTTCCTCCTAAAAGTTAGCCTATATGTATAACAGTTAGCCTAGTTGTAATCTGATCTTCTAATCTGACTGGACAAGAGACTTTCTATTGATATTTCCACCTGCGCGCGTTCTAGACGGGCTGTCAGTCAGTGCAGTTACAGTGATGCGCCACAAGGTGGAGGAAAGGGACCGTCTTTCAACTACACGCTCAAAACCGCTGATTCATTCATTCAAAGAGACGTAATGAAACACGCTGTTGAAATCATTTTAACGTTGAGCGCCACTTTAGAAGGCTCAGCTGACCAGCTATGCGTCGATGTTAAGATTTCGCTTTCCTTGGACATGACAACCTATTTTCACAAATATATATGACTCGGCCTGGAGGACAGATGCAAGTAATCGCACCGCTCAGTCGATCTCTCTCTCATTCACTGTCTGTTTAGGCTTGTTAAGTGCAAATCTACGGAGCCTCTGTACAAATCAGCATGGTACACATTGTTATCATTCCAACTTGTTTTAATATTCAGTCCACATGCATGAAGTGTAAAATGAGAAGGGCATAACCTTATGAAAAAATAAAACAAGGAAAAATCGCGGTTGCCGCGGTTCTTGCATTCCTCTGCGGTTTGCTCGTCAATAGCGTGGTATTGCGATATTGTGGTTATCACGACAGCCCTATATGGAACAATATTTATTGTGAAGCCCACTCTACAAGTGAATTTAAATTGAAAATGTTTCTTTTAAGTTGTATGTTAACTAAATGTTAACTAAACGTATTAAAATCCTTTTATCATTTAAAAAAAATATTAATCATTAATTATTTTCGTTAAAGTTTGAGGAGAGAGGGGCAGTTCGTAATTTTTTTTCCTCTTTGTCTCCATCATCTGTTTGAAAACCTGCAATTTCGCTTTTTGTGAATTATCTTCCTTGCGTGGGTGTGCTCACTAGCGCGGAAAAATCTATGTTTGAGGGAGTATGTGTCTTAATCTCAGATCAGAAAAATCCCCCGCACCGGTGTGGATATTTACTGTACTTCATAATCACAGATTCTAGCCTACGTCTTGGAATATATGACTCAAAAAAGAATTTTCACCAGATATTGTCATCTGAACAAGTAAGTAACAAGTCTGGCACGTTTGTTCTGATCAACTGTGGAAAAAAGCATTATAATAAATCGCGCTACCAATGGTGATTTAATCTATAGATCGATTAGCTCATATCACATCAAACCTGGCAAATTATTATTATTGTTATACTTTATTCTCAATTATTAATGTTAACAACATCAGCATTGCGTGACTTTGAGTATAGTGTGTAGAGCCTGACCGATATATTGTTTAGCCGATATTATCGGCCGATATGAGCCTGTCGCCGACTGAACTTTTTTTTTTACAGAACATGTAACACAGATTAAATGCTTCTGAATGGTGTAATTACTTAGTTTGTCCAGCAGAGCGCGCTCCATTGTTTGCTACTGGTGACCCAGGTCAGTGTAGTGTAGTCACCCACCTGCACCTATATTTGATCATCACATTACAATGATTCTAATTCTTAGTTTTGCATGATGATATGATGAATGGATGGCTCATTTTTAACAGCAGATTCAGTGACATTAGAGACTTCGCTGATCTGGCGCATCAGTGACGCCATGCAGGGGTGTGCGATATACAGTATATCGTCTGCGATAATATCGTAATTGTTGTTTTAAAGATGTGTGATTTGACATTATCGAGTATTTTGCTAAAACCATTCAAAACATTCATACAGAGTGCACGCTTACATTACATGAAGTCTAGACTAGTGCGAGTGCGCATTTAGAGTGCGTTCTTTAACTGCATGATTCAGTCTAAAAGAATGATCACAAAATTCAAGATATGAGGACAGAAAATTTATATATTTATTTCATTTCATGTAGTTCTATCAATACCATAGAAAGAGTGCCGTTTTTCTTCTCTCCAAAAATGTCCATGATTATAAATGTAATATAGATTTTTTTACAAGGTTCAAAACATGAAGTTAACTAAGAGACTTACGTTTTAGACACCATATTGCCTGTTTTTGTGATATTTCAACAACAAAAATAATTCCAAACACAACCACAACGCTATTTTGCGTCTCTGAGCGCGTTTAGTTCCTGAATGAATCAACCGTTAAATGATTCGGTTCAATCGCAATAACTCACTATTAACAGTGACTTGCTGCCACCTACTGGTGATGTTTTAATTTCACATTTAAAGTATCTTAATTTTTTAATAATTTCAAATAACAGTATTCAATGTTTTATGTTTACTATATCAAAATATTATTTATGCATTTGTAATTGCAGGTTAAATGCATTCATGTTCTGCACCAAACAGTGCGTAAATACATCTAAATGCCACTTAAGATGAAGCTTCGGTGTTTCCTCTGCAAGACAAAGCTGTTATTGTACAGAATTTTTATTGACACTGATTTTATTTGCTTGGTAACAGCCCAAATGTCTTTTATTCTAATTGACTGATTAAATTTAAGAATTTGACTGAAAAGATGATGCACACTTTGAAAAAAAATGGCTTAAAAAAAGGGTAAAAATTACCATAAAAGGTAAAAATCTATTTGAACTTATTGGAAAAGATTAATTTCTATCTGACCACCACACTGAATATGAAGAATATCAAAAACCTTAGAAGGCAGCTGTCTACGGTAGTCCTTAAGATACCAGCATAATAACACACTCAGCAAAATATAGTCTAATTATCATTATCAATAATCGACATCCCCTAGCGCCCATGAATTTTAAAAGGGGGGCATGCAAGACAGAAATTTGGGCCCCCTTCTTTCTGATGAATGTGTGTGTGTGTGTGTGTTTAACGTATATAAAAGAAAATGTTTTATTTCAAGTAACGAAAATGTTTTTAAGGTTTTAATTTTAGTTTTAGTTAACTTTAATACATAAATATATAACCGTGCTTCTGTCTATAGTTGCAGTTTTAACTAGTCTACTATACAACCCTTATTATTTATTTCATTGTTTTTTTTAATCATCATTACAAAAATTATGTTTAACAGTTAAAATTATTTTTAATGATTTGTTTGTTGTATTTGTTTTCGTTTCTCAAACGATATTACAATCTAGGCAGTAGCAATAAAGAAATATAAAAACACAAGCGGCTAAACACCGCAACAAGCTTAACTGAATAGCGGAACAGAAGTTTTAACTCTTGCAGTCTTATTATACTTTAAAAAAGAACTGGTAGCCAGCAAAATTAAGAGTTTCTTGTCCTAAACTTTTCAGACATAAATGTAACGTACAATTACATTTGAACACCTCTTGTTTTCATGCTTGCCCATTTTTTTAACATTTCATCAAAGGGCGTGAATCGTGCAACTGCGTGCTCTATTGATATGAGTGCCAGATCAGATTGCAGATAATTCTTTATAAGTTTTAGTTTACTGAATGACCTCTCTGCAGAGGCCACTGTGACATGCATGGTAAGGAACTCTCTTAATGGAACAACCAAATTCGGGAATAATGATTCAAGGTTTCTCTGAAGAATGAAGTTAAGTTTTTCAATTGCAGTTTTGCACGCACATAGAAGGCCGCTTGCACTAGACTTCTTGAATTAGGTCGTTCGACACATCCCACGACTTTGCTGCATAGCACCTTGCGGAAGTTGGGCGTCCTGGTGCCCTGGTTTATAGGGTGACCATATTTTAGTTTTCCAAAAAAAGGACAGTGGGGGGCGGGGCGGGGTTTCACCTAAAAGTCTTTTGTGTGTGTGTGTGTGTTTGATGGGGCCTAAATATCAGGTTATTGGGGTCTCTTCAACCTGCTGACATAAAAAACAACCGGCGGCGATCGCGGATTTGGCAACACTGGTCTGCTAACTACGTTTCATATAACTCCTCCCCGAACTTCCCGCTGCCCTGTATCTTGATCTCTCATTGGCTGTATGTCATCGCCGATGTGTTTTTCAGTCAGAACTAATTTCACACATTGTGATTGTGAATCGCCGACAGCTCCAAATATTTAGCATGCCAAAAAATTTTCGGGCATACCGAGAAATGAACAAACAGTGTAATACTGCAATTTCCCTCCAACAAAGAACATCGGCACCAGCTTTCCGAAATTAAATTCACATTGCGTGAATTAAGTCAACCCAAAAAAAAAACCCCACAGCTCGCGGAACGAGCACCGATTTTGCTCCGATTTCGGCATATTGTCGTTGATTTCGCAAAAAACCTGTCTGGCGAGATAAAAATCGGGGCTAAATCTTGGCGTGTGAACGCGATTACGGCCACCGGAGCTGATCAGTCAATGCTGGTGTTTATACCGGCCGTGCTGCGGCCCAGGACTCATGCTTATCACATCGGTCACATTGTGTCGCGCCGCTCGTAGAATAGAACCCATTGTAATCAGTGATGTTGTCACTGGATGCAGTAAACTGATGCCTCGTTCTATTTATGACGTACTGACAAAAAGTTCAAATGATTTTCAACGGTCGCTTTGTCGCATCCTGTTGCGGCGCAGACACTGTGTCAGCATAGTTTGTCAGTACAGTTAGTAATGTAGCAGATTGAAAAGTTAGTATCTTTAGATTGAAAAGTTAGTCCAATAGACGGCAGTGCGGTGGTAATTTAACGCTACGTTGTCACCTATTTGGAGAGACTCAATGCTCAGTAAATAAACAACAATGTCCTTGTCTTTTACTCTTACAATGAGCTTATATTCATTTGCTACATTAGTAGGGCCCAATGATTTCCGCGATGCAGAAAACATGGACGGAATCGCGGAAACCAGCCATTAAAACGGAATTTACTGTATAACGCGGAATTTCATGGAATTTCTTATTTTGATTAATAAAAAAAAACAGGTCCTGTACCTTTATATCTATATATATAGTATATATATATATATATAACTGTGTTTGTGAAATATAAAACTGCAAAAAGACATTTAAATCAGAATGTTCTGCATGTTCATTGGATTACCAAAAAATACGCAACACATAGTTTGTGAAAAAAATATTATTCGTTATTATTATTTATTCATTTTAGATGTTTAATTTTGTTAAAGCTGTGCTTCCTGCATAAACCTGCCTCTGTTGGATTGGCAGTATAGCTTGCTTGCCCTACACAGTTACCATGTTTAATTTCTTAATTCAAGTTATAAATATTCTGTTCTATTTGTGTTTTTTAAGTTATTTATAATAAGAGAAGTTTACTGTTAAGTGCACTGATGACAGACTCATTTAGAATAATAAAGTTTATTGTTAAATTGTTAAATACCTGCCTCCATACATAGCCTATGTTGTCACTCAGTATAGTGTTGGATAACCACATTTTGAGTTATAATTGCAAAAAGTGTTTATTTACAGTGGGTACGGAATGTATTCAGACTCCCTTAAATTTTTCATTCTTTGTTATTGCAGCCATTTTCTAAAATCATTTAATTTAATTTTTTTTTCCTCATTAATGTACACACAGCACCCCATATTGACAGAAAAACAGAATTGTTGACATTTTTGCAGATTTATTAAAAAAGAAAAACTGAAATATCACATGGTCCTAAGTATTCAGACCCTTTGCTGTGACACTCATATATTTAACTCAGGTGCTGTCCATTCTTCTGATCATCCTTGAGATGGTTCTACACCTTTATTTGAGTCCAGCTGTGTTTGAATATACAGATTGGACTTGATTAGGAAAACCACACACCCGTCTATATAAGACCTTACAGCTCACAGTTAATGTCAGAGCAAATGAGAATCATGAGAATCAAAGGAACTGCCTGAAGAGCTCAGAAAAAGAATTGTGGCAAGGCACAGATCTGGCCAAGGTTACAAAAAAATTTCTGCTGCACTTAAGGTTCCTAAGAGCACAGTGGCCTCCATAATCCTTAAATGGAAGACGTTTGGGACGACCAGAACCCTTCTTAGATCTGGCCGTCCGGCCAAACTGAGCTATTTGGGGGAGAAGAGCCTTGGTGAGAGATTTAAAGAAGAACCCAAAGATCACTGTGCTGAGCTCCAGAGATGCAGTCGGGAAATGGAAGAAAGTTGTAGAAAGTCAACCATCCATGCAGCCCTCCACCAGTCGGGAGCTTTAATGCAGAATGGCCAAAAAAAAAAAAACAAACCGGAAAGCCTCCCTCAGTGCAAGACACATGTAAGCCCGCATGGAGTTTGCTAAAAAACGTCTGAAGGACTCCAAGATGGTGAGAAAGAAGATTCTCTGGTCTGATGAGACCAAGATAACTTTTTGGCCTTAATTCTAAGCGTATGTGTGGAGAAAACCAGGCACTGCTCATCACACTGTCCTACATTCCCAACAGTGAAGCATGGGGGTGGCAGCAGCATGCTGTGGGGGTGTTTTTCAGCTGCAGGGACAGGATGACTGGTTGCAAACGAGGGAAAGATGATGCGGCCAAGTACAGGGATATCCTGGACAGAAACCTTCTCCAGAGTGCTCAGGACCTCGGACCTCAGACTGGGCCGAAGGTTTACCTTCCACAAGACAATGACCCTAAGCACACAGCTAAAATAACGAAGGTGTGGCTTCACAACAACTCTGTGACTGTTCTTGAATGGCCCAGTCAGAGCTCTGACTTAAACCCAATTGAGTATCTCTGGATAGACCTAAAAATGGCTGTCCACCAACTTTACCATCCAACCTGACAGAACTGGAAAGGATCTACAAGGAGGAATGGCAGAGGATCCCCAATCCAGGTGTGAAAAACTTTTTGCATCTTTCCCAAAAAGACTCATGGGTGTATTAGATCAAAAGGGTTCTTCTACTAAATACTGAGCAAATGGTCTGAATACTTAGGACCATGTTATATTTCAGTTTTTCTTTTTAATAAATTTGCAAAAATGTCAACACTTCTGTGTTTTTCTGTCAATATGGGGGTGCTGTGTGTACATTAATGAGGAAAAAAATTTACTTAAATGGTTTTAGCAAATGGCTGCAATATAACGAGTGAAAAATTTAAGGGGGTCTGATACTTTCTGTACCCCTGTATTTATATATATATACTGAACAAAATTATAAACGCAACACGTTTTGTTTTTGCCCCAATTTTTCATGTGCTGAACTCAAAGATCTAAGATTTTTTTTCTATGTACACAAAAGGCCTATTTCCTCAAATATTGTTCACAAATCTGTCTAAATCTGTGTTAGTGAGCATTTCTCCTTTGCCGAGATAATCCATCCACCTCACAGGTGTGGCATATCAAGATGCTTATTAGACAGCATGATTATTGCACAGGTGTGCCTTAGGCTGGCCACAATAAAAGGCCACTCTAAAATGTGCAGTTTTACTGTATTGGGGGGTCCGAAAACCAGTTAGTATCTGGTGTGACCACCATTTGCCTCACGCAGTGCAACACATCTCCTTCGCATAGAGTTGATCAGGTTGTTGTTTGTGGCCTGTGGAATGTTGGTCCACTCTTCAATGGCTGTGCGAGTTGCTGGATATTGGCAGGAACTGGAACACGCTGTCGTATACGTCGATCCAGAGCATCCCAAACATGCTCAATGTGTGACATGTCCGGTGAGTATGCTGGCCATGCAAGAACTGGGATGTTTTCAGCTTCCAGGAATTGTGTACAGATCCTTGCAACATGGGGCCGTGCATTATCATGCTGCAACATAAAGTGATGGTCGTGGATGAATGGCACAACAATGGGCCTCAGGATCTCGTCACGGTATCTCTGTGCATTCAAAATGCCATCAATAAAATGCACCTGTGTTCGTTGTCCATAACATACGCCTGCCCATACCATAACCCCACCGTCACCATCGGCCACTCGATCCACAACGTTGACATAAGCAAACCGCTCACCCACACAACGCCATACATGCTCTCTGCCATCTGCCCTGTACAGTGAAAACTGGGATTCATCTGTGAAGAGAACACCTCTCCAAAGTGCCAGACGCCATCGAATGTGAGCATTTGCCCACTCAAGTCGGTTACGATGACGAACTGCAGTCAGGTCGAGACCCCGATGAGGACGACGAGCATGCAGATGAGCTGCAGATGCAGCTATAAATAAAGATTAAATAAAATATAGTATAATTATTAGATGGGGAAAAACATGAAAATATTAAAACAAGCCCAAAATTGACAAATGTTGCCTTGGGACCTAACTGTAATAAATGGAAGTAGTAAAATTAGTAAAAATAAATCTTGCATTTCTACTACAGTTTAGTTATTTATTTATATTTAAGTTTAAATATACTGACCTAATGGTCAGAGAGTCGGAGTTGTGACCCAAAGGTCGTGGGTTCGAGTCTCTGGACCGGTGTACCGACGAAACATGCTACCTATCAGATTGTGCTACCAAAAATATATTTACATTGTTTTAAGGGTAAGTTTAGGTTAAGGGTAGGTGTGGACGGGTAGGTTTAGGGTAGGGGTATGGACATTTAAAAAAAGCCTCAAACCACATGAATAAGTTGCTGGTAGCACAATCTGATTGGTAGCATTTTTCGCTATCGATTTGTGCTACCAATATTTTTAATGGGAGGTAGCACAATATGAGCAGGTAGCACAAATCGTCAGAACACCGGCAAGGGATTGTAAGTGGGGGTATGAATGTACGCGCTCTCTTCCACCTTCAATACCACGACTGAGGTGAGACCCTTGAGCAAGGCACCAAACCCGCAACTGCTCATCAGGTGCCACAGTACATGGCTGTCCACTGCTCTGGGTTTGTGTGTGTGTGTGGTGTTGGTGTGGTGGTGTCCACTACTCCTGCTGTGTGTGTGCACTTGGATGGGTTAATGGCAGAGCACAAATTCTGAGTATGGGACACCATACTTTTCCACACGTCACATCCTTTTCCTTAAAACTAAATGAAAACCGACAATATAAAATAAAAGCTAATTCAAAATATTAATAAATACTATAAAATAATACTAAAATAACTGCACTCTATTAGTGTGGAGAAGATACAAAAAATGCTGTCTATATTTTTATACAAGATATTTTTATGTAATTTGCTTTGGCTTTGATACAGTAACAGTATAAAAGCAAATTATTTAATTTTGTGAACGACATGTCTTTATAATATCACATTATTTTCTTGCACAGCATAAATGAGTATTTATACAAGTATGTAGTTATTTTTATGTTTTAGGGAAGTTATCATTTTGGCCATCCTTGGCATCAAACATTTAAAAAACCACTAGTCTGAAGTAAACGGTAGGAAAGCAGGACTAACTTTTGAGTAATTTCTAAGGTCAAAGGTCATATTAAATCTAAAATCTCAGAACAAGTGTAGTTGACAGCTTATTGTAAACATCTGCCAATAGAGGTTGATATATCAGCCAAAAATCACTAATGTCTTTATTCTTTTACAGTGTGTAAGATCTTAAAGTCACATCGAAGTCATATGCGGCTGCCTTTGAGATCATATTTAGAGCATGTAGCCGGCCATCAGAATTTGTGGAAATCCTTTGTAGTCTAGTAGCTCACTTCAATGCAGTAGAACTAAATTATAACATTTAAAGAACCACCTTGAAATCTGCATGATTCCCACGCCCAGTTTTCTCCCATAGGACCAAGAAGCCAAATACGTAAAACAGTTAGAAGTCGGTTTGTCATGTAGCTAATAAAAACCAGCTTTAGCCGAGTTAACAAATGGGCTGGCTGACTGAAGTGGTCATGCACTGTCAGTGACTCTGGCCGGAGCTGAGCTGTGATTAATGTTGGTGTATCGTGGTTTGCTAACCCTCTCCTCACTTCTTGTGCTACTATTTAACTTCTCAGGGTGAAGACTGCTGGTCTGGCATTGGTGTTTTTTCAGTTTGTGTCCTGACAAACATAATCATATAGACAACTGGGGGCTGATTCTAGATCCAGAGGGGACACTTGACAGATATGAGCCCAGTACTGATGAGGATCAACAGTGACCCTGTTAGCACTCTATCCTCTGTTGTCTTTAATGTCAACTGGAGACCGTAAGCCTAGTGTTGAAAAGTTTATAGTACTGGTGAAATGCAGCCTTTTAAAAGCTAGTTCTTAACATTGTGAAATTATGTTACATCTGGAATGTTTCATTTCATTTCTCATATAGAAGATATGTATATATGTGCACCAAAAAATAATTAATATCCAAGTACTGACTTTTTTGACTCTCCTCTTTTATTTTGCGGTAATAAGATAACATGTTTCTAAAAAATTGAATAATAACATAATTAATACAATTTATATTCAATCTTAATAAATCAACTTTTATAATAATAATAATAATAATAGAATAAATAATCCAGTTGTGTGTATTAAGAAGGATTCTTACAATATTTTATTAATGACTTATTTATAATAATATTATATTACTAAAATAACTTATATTATTCTACAAGTAATTTTCACTTTGTATACAGTTGATAGTATATCTTTTTATATCCACTGTAAACATTTTCAATGTAATTAAATTCAAATTTATTTATTTAGCACTTATCACAATAATTACTGTTTTACAGAACATTGCACATAAAAATTAGTACTAGACCTTTCAAGAGCATACAAAATACACAGTCTTTAGAAAGCATAATGAAAGATTAATACTATTGAAATTGATACATTTGTTAAATTGTTGCATTACACTTTTAATTAATCTCTGAAATGAACATGTTAACTCTGACTCTCCTAATACCAGCCAGTAAATGAGCTCATGAACCTGTAACGCATGTGTCAGTGAATGTGTGTGTAGGGCATCAGGAATCTCCACTCACTGTTTCATGGTCTGTTCTGCTGATTTCCCCTTGGCTTCTGTACTATGAAGATACTGCCAGGAGCTCATCAGCTTCCATGGGACTCAGAAGCCATAGCAACTACCTACAGTGTGTGTGTGAGTGTGTTTACATCATTGGAAGATGATCATATGCATGATGGAATATGTACAGGTGACCATGCGGAACTGCACTGCTTTTCCTGAAAGAAGTTCTGGAGTAAAGAAGTGAGAGGAATGTTCATCCAGGGGTCTAAGTTTTAGAAGTGAACCTATGCAGTAAGATCATGTTCCTGCTCTAATTCATTCCACAATTAAAAACTTAATTACAGGAAAAGATCAAGAAACTGTGCTTCACACTACAGTGATTCTAGAGATAATTGTAGACCACCTCAGGTGGGAAGCTAATCAAATGAGACTAACGTGGCACCATATGTTGTATTTTAGATTTTAGATGTTGGCCTCTCCATCGGGCGTTTTAACTACAGTAGCACAACTGGTCTAAACTGTTTTACTGTTTTTCCAGCAGGGAAGCAGTACAGGGCTCTAGAAGTGACCAAGAACAAGGTCTAGAGGAAGAATCTCCAATAACAACATGTACAAGACATTGAAAAAGGCATATTTTCATTAACTTATGGTGCCCTCTAAAAGTTTGCGGATGCTTGGCAAAGTGGCTTTTTGGACAATATCTGCATAAATCCTTATTTTGGCATGAATTTGCATTGATGAGACAACAAAAATTATGAACATTTTATAATATAATGAATTCAGAACATATAAAAATAGCTGCAGTATTAATAGCCCAAATCTCTAAACCGTTTTAAATGGTCTGTTGTAACTTTGACAATCTTGTAAACATTGCCATTATTATGTAATCCGATTGAAAGCAATTTTTCTTTTTTGCACGTTGGAATTGCACTTTATATTTAATGCATTTACGTCAAGAAAAATGAAGATTAATGCTGATATTGTCCATAACCGCACTATGAAACCTAGTGTGTTTTCAAATGTTTGGAGGGTAGTTAAGTTTCTTTGAAACTTGCAACAGTGGAAGGATCATATTTTGACAGTAAAAAAAATGGAGGGATTCCAGTGTGTGTGTGTGTGTGTGTAAGTCAAAATGTAGAAAAGGTGTGTGTTTGACTGAGAATGTGGGAATGAGTAATTTATGGGAAAAAGAATCTCATTTCAATCACATGCTTCTGCTTCCCTCATTTTTCTGTATTTCTGACATAATGCTACACCTGCACACTCTGCTCTCTTCCTCGCTCTCCAACATCAACATCTCTCTATTTTTCCAGCTTTAGTGGGTTTAATAGATGATTCAAGCGGCGCAGCGCTGGGGAACTTGACGTAGCAGCACCAAATCTGATTCTCGCTCATCTTATTTCAGTCCAAACAGTCCGTCTTTCCACTGTTTATATCCCCTCTCTGGCAACTGGGCTTCAGGTAACGAGCGTGGTGTGCTTTACTCTAACTGTTTGTGTTGAAGAATGAGCAAGAGAAAGAGAGATGAATTTAAGCAGGCATGATGTAGCCACATTCTCACCATCCCATGATCCCCTACTGTGCAAGCTACAGCCAAAACAGTGATGTAAGCAATTTGAGCAGCTTCGCAAGTTAGAGGGGAAACATTCATGCCCCTATAACCCTACATTCAAAATGCTTTCTGGCAAAACTAGTTGGTAAATCTAGTGTTTATCCTCATACCTTGCTGGAAAATTTTGTATTTATACTCGCTGTGTTATGCCAATCAGGATGAATATGACTAGCAGGTCTCTCCTTATCAAAGTCGTTTAAAAACCCAAAGAAACTGTGCCAGCTTGTTGTACACGAACCTTCTGCTATCTGGTAATTGTTATATTTGGCCACAGAGGGGCGACAAACTCTACATTTGTGTTAATGTGCACAAAGCAGCAAGAGAATGGGGGGTAAAACACAGAAACAACTCTACTGAGAACAGCATCTTAGACCAGCATGAATTTAGGTTTTCTGTTAGGTTTATGCTGGTTTGGTACTGGTCTACCTGTTGGACTATGCTGTTAAAAAAACAGTAAAATCAAATTGTCAAAGTTTGTCAAACAGCATATTCTTTCTTGTTTAACTAAAACATGATGCAGACATCAGTGGATGCAAAACACATGCTGGTCAGAAAAGCAGAAAAACAAACCAGGTAACATGATTTAATATAAAAGTCACAGCTGAATTGAAGTCTGGGTCTGCTGTAGGAAATGTGGTAGTTGTTAGAAGGTCTATCAACTTCAGAGCGTCATTTCCTCTGTAAGCACTTGCTCAGTGGCCTCTTGATCAAGATGAACCTGTACGTCATCACAGTGCTATTTGGTTATGGAGTGAGATGAATTATAGTTTTTATTATTTTGCATGTGTAAAGATGCATGTGCATGTTGAAAGATCACAGAACTGCTGAGGTCAAAAGCTCAATTGAGCACAGGAGTGTTATAATACGAGAGTCACGTCAGTAAGGTACAGCAGAGGCTTAGAGGTCAGAAATAAGACATTGTTTTACACCATCTGTCTCTCAACAGACACTTCACAGATTGTTTGCGTCTTTCTTTCTATTTGCTCTTTTCTTTTCCAGATTGGTCTCGCACACACATTTATACAGTGGAGCCAAGTCTACGTCTTGAACATCTGGGAATAAAAATCGAATTTAAACCTGAAAATAAACACAATTTTGAAACGTTTTACATTTTGAGTTTGAAATGATTTTGACTGAGTTTTGGTTTTGAAAAAATGTAAACAAAGTGACCATGTGAATTTCTCAAATCATGCTGCATTACATGATCATCAGGTTTTACACAAACGGCACGTAGCTTGGTGCTATTGTGAAAGCAATCAAATTTAAATATTAAAATACACTTTAATTTCCACTTGCAGTCAAATGTTTGGAATTATCCCCCCCTCCAAGCGTTTCTTATGCTCATCAAGGCTGCATTTATTTGATAAAAAATACAGTAAAACAGCAATATTGAAAAATGTTATTGCACTTTAAAATAACGGTTCTATTTTAATATATTTTAAAATGTAGTTTATTCTTGTGATGGCAAAGCTGAATTTTCGGCTTCATGTTTTAGTGAAATCAGGATTCAGGTTCTTTGATTAATAGAAACTTCAAAAGCACAGCATTTATTGAAATATGATAGTTTCTACATAATCATCTACTGCAACGTTTAAATCATTAAATGGATCCTGTTGAATAAAATTATTAATTTTAAAAAATCTTAATCCTCATTTGATCACGTTTATTATTGATTAATACACCTTTAATAATCCTTGATAGGGTTTTAAATCACTTTTTAGCATTTCAATAAACTTGTATCAATTGGATATGAATTTTGTTAATTATATATATAATATATTATATAATATAACTATATATGTATTATGTGTGTGTGTGGTTTGTGTTGTGTGTGTGTACAATAATAATAAAATCTAAAAATAAATGTTTAAAATTAGAAAAATACTTTTAATAAAATTAAAAGCACTTTCAGTAGTGATTCCAGACTTTGGAGCACTACTGTATATTTGCCTTTTTCACCTTTGCTCATTCATTATATGTTTTAATACTGCAAACTCAGTGTTTTCTCTTCTGTTGTCAGTCCTCACATCTTTTATCTTGCCCTCTCGTCTTTTCCCTCTCTCCCGCTCTCCATCTCTCTTCTCATAATAAACACTAAATGTTTCATCTTCGAGCCTCCACCCCCTGCCCCATCTGCAGCTGTGTGTGTCTGAGAGGAGCATGGGAGGTGGTAATGTTGGTGAATGAGTGCAGGGTTGTTGCGCTCTCCTGGTCTGGCACAGCAACCTGGATTATATTTGAGACGGGAAACACTGAAGTATATGTTTCGAGGATGTGTACGAACCAACCATTCAGTCATACAAGGAGACGTGGAGGCCTGTCAACCAGTGAACCCAAACCACTGTACAACCATGACAGAAATGACATTCATACCTCACGTTTAACAATATGGCACTTTCATCCCCCATAGAAGACAGACAAACACAAACATTGCAGATAAATAATAGATGAGATACTGTACTGTACAAGGTCTATTTGCATAGGGAACTAGTTTTCTATACTATTTGAATAGGGAAGTAGAATGCTAGTTCTCGCATTCAGATATGCCTGCATTCAGTCAATAACTGCCCATCCAATGTTTTTTTTTCTTTTTCAATAATCTGTTATACTTGGATATGTCATAATACAGAAGAAAAGATGTCACTATTTCTGTTACATTGCAACTTTATTTCGTTATTTCATAATTTTTTTTTAATTATTCTTTTACACAGCATTTATTAATCTGGGTTCACACTCATTTCTGCATACTGATATTATATATAATATATAGTATATATAAAATATAACACCATATATTATTATTATTTTTTTTTTGTGTACATTTTGGGACTTTTTATCTATAAACCAAAAAAGGTTCTATCTATAAAGTATATGGAATGCAAAAACTTTGAAACACAATATCTCAAAACCACTCAGAATGCAGATAGAACCTTATAATTCCAAGGTGGCAAAATGCTGTAAATGTTGTTCATTACTGGTTCAGTTGTTACCTAATGCATTAACTAATGTCTAACATGTCTTTCTGGAATACTTCATTCTGACTGGTCAATTGGGCATTCAGCAGTCAGATATTTCATAATACTCACTGTTGCCCATGGTAATTCTAAATACCAGACCACTCAGCCAGTAAACCATTACTTTCATATGAATTGTGTCACACTTCAGACTAGCTCTCTGTAGTTCCAATCAAACATGCAATGTTCGTCATGTTGCTTGGCCAATTGTTTTGTACATTAGTCATGTTTTTTCTCTCTCTCTCAGCGGAAGCTTTAAGATAAGTACAGGTAAAATGATAAAATAATTGAAACAAAAACAATATTTTATGTCCATTTATTTATTTTATTTATTTAGTTATTAGTCCTATAATACCGCTCGCTACATAAATTACAGATGTCCTCTGTTTATCATTGTAACTTCTGGGCATCAAATCACATTGAGTATAGTATTTTTTTTTTTTACAATTGGAATGTCTAACAAAAACTTACAGTAAAAATATTACTACACTTATTTTAAAAATACTGTTTTCCGTTAGGTATACATGAAGTCAGCCTACATATACAAATATCATACCAGTAATAAAATATTTCATAACAACGAGTAGAGCTGTCCAAACAGAAGTAACCCTTTTCCTCTACACAGTTCTGTGGTTCATCCATGTCAAATGCAGCTGCCATGCACTAGCATTTCCTGTTTAAGACCGACCCCCTCCTCACAGAGCACTCTCCCTGTCAGCTTCACAAAACTGCAGCTGAAACATTACAAATACACAGAAAACAGCTCAAACTCAGCAGTACATGTTTATTCATCCAGCGTATACAGTATGCTTAGTTACTTGGCATTCCAGTGATTAAAAGTGTGGCACGAACTACATCTGCGACGGTTTCGCTCAAGATGAGGTGGGGAAAAGTACTGGCGGTCAAGCCTGGGGAACTCGGTAGTAATGTGTCAGAATAGCAAATGGAAATTCCAGCGGAAAGTGTGAGATCAAGTAGTAGAGAGAGAATTGACAAGGTTAGTTGATGAAATGGGAAAGACGAGCCAAAGAGTAACCAAACCTTCCATAATCCTGTCCTGCCACTGGCAGGCCGCAAGATTTGGGGTTTTCCTGTTGGGTTTTGCTTCTTTTAACCCCATGGCCTTCGACAGGCCCTGAGCACCTATCACTGCCTTTTATGAGATCTAATTGATTACATGTGACCACACCATTTATTTTTATGTCTGACTTCTGACCATTGAGTCACTTTTTCAAAGCAAACGGTATTTGTTAAACGACTTGTGGATGGAGCAAATACGATGTTGGTGGTGGTTTCTGTGGTTAAATTATTTAATTGACAGTATGATGTAGTGCAGTACAGCTTACCTCAGAATTTCATTAAAGGATTTTCCTTTGGAAAGACCGGATCGGATACATGCCATTGGGCTCCATTGGGTTATATTGTATTAGCATATAAGGTCTCAGTTACAGTATTCCGGAAAACCATTTTTAAATTGATATTAGTCTTCGTATTTAATATTTGGTTGAGAATGACTATACACAATAACTCCGAATGTATGTATTAACAGATTTAAGCTCTTATGATGGACAGATGGTCTTGTCAGTGCCCGACCCATGTGTAGAGTTAGTTTGTGCCATGTCTTCATGAGATTTTTGGGTAGATGCCCAGGCTCAGAGGATTTCTGAGGTGAAATATGCAGACACGGTTATTTCCCCTCCTCTAAAATGCTGTGAGTAGATTCACCTTGCTGTGCATTTGTTTTCTTTGGAGCCGGACCTGTGCGTTTAACCCTGACAAATGCACATTCACGTTCCATGTCATTCTGTTTGCCAGACTTTTAGAGGAATTAAGTGCATGGTTTAATGGTGCAAAGTCTAAAACAACCATTTTGGGACTGTTTATTCAGAGCTGTTGCACAGGTGTTACGCTGATGCGTTGGTAAACCAAAGACATATAGAAACAGTATAAAACCACAGAGCTTGTTCAGCACCTGGTAGCTTTCTAACGGAAAGGGCAGTTGGAAGTAGATTATTGGGCAGCAGATAATTTGTTCCAGAATGTAAGTTTGTGCAGGATGGAGGTGGATTGGGTAAATGCTGTAAGCCAGTTCTTCTCAATTTTTGTCATACTCTTAATCAGTATAATTATCAAATGTTAAAGGAATAATAAAAAAAACACATTTACATACTACTTATTTATTATTAGCAGATGCTTTCATCTAAAGCAAAAAACAAGCAGTTTAATGAAGTATCAGTATTTGAAATTAATTTATTAAATGTTTTTATTAAAAATGTTTTTTTAATCAAAAAAGGAGTTTCAAAGTGTCAATGAAACTTCATATCTTCCAAAGTTTTTACTGTTTTGCTCAATGTATTCATTATGCTGTAATGATAATTAAAAAAATATATACCTCATGAAGATCTGCAAAAATTTTAACGTTTAACTTTTTTTTCTCTCTCTAAAAATGAATTCATATGAATTTGCTACCTCAGAAAAGTTATGTTTTTTCATGAGAATGAGTTGGAATAAACATTCAGGTTTCATTGTTCTTCAGTTCGAGAACCTGAATGAAACTATGTGAGCTAACATAATGTGTTATAGTTTTAATTACAAAACATGTTTTTAAAGTATTCAAAAATAAATGTATAAAAACAGTTCATTTGTTCACTTCCACTTATTCAACCTTGCCTTATTGATGATGCACTATGTTGTTCAACACTTTGAGAACCACTACCTTAATACACCTCAGATTCTCAGATGGGGCTGAGATGGAAGGACATTAGTCTTTAGCCATCATGCTTTGCTCTGTCCTTATTGCATAATTCTTTGCTTTTCTTTGCTTTCCTCTTCTCTGCTGGACAGAATCATGGGATTTGAAAGAACTGAGCTGTGGCATCAAAGTTTTGCTTGTCTGGGCTTTATTTAAAAGATGAAGCGGAAAAGATTTCATGAGGACCCTACAGCGAGAGAAGTAAAATGAGACTTTACATCACTGCCCCCTAGAGGGGACAGTGTCAAAGACACAAAATTAAGTATTCTGAAAGCATGTGAATTCTGTGGGGTCTCTTAAGTACAACTCATACATTGCACAATCATTCCTGCAGTGGGTGGATGATGGTGAACCGTACCTTTAATCTAAACTGGATAAAAATGTACCATGAACCGCTCTGGCGTCTGCTGTTTCCTCATAACCAGCTTTCACATAATTACTGCTGCAGTTTAAAGAAATGTTATGATTAGTCATGGATTCATGCTTGCTTCTTCTCAATGAAAAGTAATCCCACCTGGCAACCTGTGAAATGTACTCTGAAAAGCAGTGGATCGATCTTTATCTGCTCTCCCTTGTGATTGCCACCCTGAAATTATCAGAGCAGATCTTAGTTTCCATAGTTTGTGTCAGCCTGGTGTGATGGAAAGTTAATTAAACTGAAAAGCTCACTGTTGTGAGTAAAAAATGTGTTTATACACTCTCTTTTAATTTCTGTCGAATCCACGAGAGTTTGGTGAAATGTGAGGCAGATGTGGGGAAGTTGTGGCCTAATGGTTAGAGAGTTGGACTCATAACCCAAAGGTTGCAGGTTCGAGTCTCGTACCGGCAGGGATTGTAGGTTGGGGGAGTGAATGTACATCCTTAGGAGACAATTAATAGGGACAATTAGTTCCAGTAGTTTATGGAGCAGGAATGGATTTTTGGACAGTTGTTGTATGTTAACCTGTTCTTCCACCTTCAATACCACGACTGAGGTGCCCTTGAGCAAGGCACCAAACCCCCAACTGCTCCCCGGGCGCCGCAGCAAAAAAAATGTCTGCCCACTGCTCCGGGTGTGTGTTCACGGTGTGTGTGTGTTCACTGCTGGGTGTGGGGGATGGGAAAAAATTGCAGACTACGATTTCGCGAGGATGGGTCACCAGACTTGGCACATTCACGTCACTTCACTTAACATTTTTCAGAGCCTGACTGTTCACTTTTTGTCACAAGCATATCGAAATGCTACAGCAACATTTACAATATACGTGTGTGGGTGTGTGTGGTGGGTGTGTGTATATTTTTTATTTTTCTCAGTCTGATAAAAAATAAATATAAACAATTAAGTGATTTATAATCATTAATATTTTATAATCATTATTTACTTATTGTACTGTCTTTTTTATACATTAGTCAGAGTGCTTCATGAGTTGGAGTTTATTTCATAAAAGACATCTGGCACCATTGTCTTTTTCATATGCGTTTTTGCTTCAAATCAAAGTTTGTTCTTTTTATGCTTCATCTCAGAGTTGGCTGGTTTGGTTCATGGCTTAACTCTTTGTTGAAGATAAAAAATAAACATCCTTAGGAGACAATTAATAGGGACAATTAGTTCCAGTAGTTTATGAGTAGCAGTGAATTAGTATTTTTGGACAGTTGTTGTATGTTAACCTGTTCAAAAAAATTATTTGTTGAATTACACATAGTCCCTGAGGCATTTAGCATCATCATTTTATAGTTTTGGGCCTAAATGCTACTTTTCAAAATCTTTTCAACCCTTAAATTGGAATGTTCTTCTTGTTTAATTTACAATTCATCTGTTCTATTTAATTCTGTCATTCTAATTTATATCCTCATTGTTTTTGTGTCAGATAAATGTTGCTTTCATCATTTAATCTGATATTTATATAGTTGATTTAAAATATATCACTCTTTTAAATAGCTTTATAGGTGTAATTACAGAAGTCACTCTTTCTTAATTTCCACCTACTTCCTATTTTTGACCACTTTTTTTAACTACTACTTTTTTAATTTACTAGTATGAAGTTAGTTAGTGAGTGCTCTGCTAACTGATAGAGATGCCCAAATACAAAATAGTGAGGAAGCTCTTTGTTTGATAAAGCCGGATATTACACAGCTCTGTGTAGTCCTTAATCAAATCTTAATTAAAGTCCGTCTTGCTTGTGAAAGAGTGCTGTAAACAGTCGAACCACAGACCATCAATCCACTGGTTGACGCACACACCTGCTTACAGAGTCTCTCGTAAACCTCAGACCGCAGGCATAGTTTACAGCTCCAGTCCTCTTCAGCTTTATCCTCTTTTCCAGTGTCCCTAAACATGCATCTCTGTTATCTAATCCCCACTGCATGCATGCAGCAAAGGTTCAAATAGCGCCCGTGTCCGTCTGGTGCTTGGTGTGTGCCAGGTTTAGGGAAACAGTGGAGAAGAACACACAGGATCTGGCTTTGATCTGATGCAGATGGTCCTTCTGGCCCACTGCAGAGGAGTTTTACTGCTCAGACATCTCACACACACTCAGTGTTTCCTTCCTGCATTTTCGGAGCTATTGCTTTTCATTAAGTGATGAGCAAAGATGTGACATCATCATTGCCGTCGCCAAGGTGACCGAGGCATCCACAAGGGCAACCAGCTCAAAAAATGGAAACATTTAAAATGATAAATCACACTCGTTTAAGGAACAACGGGATCGATTTGGACTGTTTGCTTTTGGTGGGGGCCAAAGTTCTGGAAAGTCCTCTTGAATCACTTTCTGTGAACTTGGTAATAACACTCAACAAAATGGCATTTGAACAAACCCGGCTAAAAGCATATAATGTGTTTTCCTTTCCCCCCACCTAAATAGCTTCAGAACCTGTAAAGATGTTTGTTCTGAAAACACAGAGGTGGAATGCACCGTTAAAACAACAGCATTCGCGAGCCTCTGAGTCACTTTTCGTATTTGGTTTTCAGTGTAACATGACAGAGGGTTGTTATCGAGTTTGTAAATCCCTTTGAAATATTGGGAGTCATAGGGTCCGGCAGGGGGGCTAAACACCATACAGTACACACAGACAGCGGGAGTCACTGCCAAATTAGCATTGCTTCCTCACATTGATATATGGCACTCCATTTCAAATCTATCCCAAAATAGACTTAAGAAAGAGAGATTGTTGCACATTAAGGCATGCACGACCACAAGAGTCAGAAGCAAAATTGAGCAAATGATGAAAATACACCACATTCCATTCTTTCACAAACCCATCGTTCTGTTTGAACGGGTTCACACAATTACGGACGTATTAGAGATATTTCGGAGCCGAGAGTCGTGTAATGGTTTTTCCTGCGGCTGTGATTAAAGGTAAAGAGGCCAGGCAGAGGTTGGCCATTTTGAGATGGTAATATGGGGTTGAAAGTTGACCTTTGACAGCGATGGTGTAGTTTACGTTTGGTTCAGCTGCTCTCTGATTGAGACCCAGTTCAGAGAGAGTGCACCAGTTTTTGCTGTCGCGGTTCGTTTGATGAACGATAAGAGTGAGAGAACAAAAAGAGGAGTGAATATTATATGTTGAAAAAAGCAGAAGCAAAAGGCCACGTGAAGGAGAAAATGAAAGATTTTACCTTACAACCTATATATTTTGTTAATTCAGTAGCACTGGCATGATGTGGTGTGTAAAGCGATGGAAGTGTGTTTCTGCCTCAAAATGAACAAATATAAAGGTAATTGTGACTTAAATGAAGTGAAGGGACTAGTGGCCAAGTATGGTGTCCCATACTCGGAATATGTGCTCTGCTTTTAACCCATCCAAGTGCACACACACCGTGAACACACACCCAGAGCAGTGGGCAGCCAGTCGGTGAGCGCCCGGGGAGAAAGAAGTGGGGGTTCAGGCCTTGCCTCAAGGGTTCTATAACCTCGTCAAGGATTGAGGGTAGAAAGAGAGAGCTTGTTATTCAACACCCACATAGCATTACTGCCGGACCTGAGACTTGAATCTTCAACCTTCGGGTTACAAGTCCAACTCTCTAACCATTAGGCCACGATAGCCCTTGTATCTCACACTGTGACTATTTATTATTTTAAACTTTGTTACAATACTTTCTTTAATTGGATTGTGTTGTGTGTTGCATCTCACAATGTGAATAAATCTTAGTTTCACCTAGTATTTTAAAAATGTGCAAATGAAATGCTACATCAACTATATACAATATATGTGTGTGTGTGTGTGTGTGTGTGTATATATTTATTTATTTTTCTCAGTCTGATAAAAAATAAATATAAAACAATTAAGTGATTTATAATCCATTAATATTTATAATCATTATTTCTTTTATGTACTGCTCTTTTTTAACATTAGTCAGGAGTGCTATGAGATTGGAGTTTAGTTCATAAAAAGGACATCTGGCAACATTGTCTTTTAATATGCGTTTTGTCTTTAAATCAAAGTTTGTAATGTTATGATTCATCTCAGATTTGGCTGGTTTGGTTCATGACTTAACTCTTTGTTGAAGATAAAAATAAACATCCTTAGGAGACAATTAATAGGGACAATTAGTTCCAGTAGTTTATGAGTAGCAGTGAATTAGTATTTTTGGACAGTTGTTGTATGTTAACCTGTTCAAAACAATTATTTGTTGAATTTCACAGAGTCCCTGAGGCATTTAGCATCATAATTTTATAGTTTTGGGCCTAAATGCTACTTTTCAAAATCTTTTCAACCCTCAAATTGGAATGTTCTTCTTGTTTAACTGTGCAATTTTCCGTTTTATTTTTATATTCATTTCTGATAATTGTTACATTTTCTTGTTGTGACTTTTTAAAATTTGTATAATTACTTGTCTAATTTTTACATTTATTTCTAATAACTGTGACTTTATTTCTCCAAATAAGACTTTAGTTCTTATTTTAAAATTTATGTTTTATTTGTTAATCTGAGGTAGAAACACTGCAAGAGATTATTATTATTGTTATATATTATTTATTATTATTATACTTGATCCCTCAGCAAGACTATTTTTGAATAAGTATTGTACACTAACATTCAAACGTTTTGGGTCAGATAAGAATTTTTATTTATTTAAGTATATTATAGTTATTTGAAACATTTTATTAGAAAGGATGCATTTAATAATCAAAAGTGGACAGTAAAAACTTTTATAATAACAACAGAGTTCTATTTCAACAAATGCTGTTCATTGAACTCTCTGTCACCAGAGAATCAATAAAAAATGTACAGTTTCCACAAGACTATTAAAGCAACCAACAATTTACACCATTTGATAAGACACAGTCTTAGCATGAAATCAGCTATTAGAAGATTTCTTCTAAAAGATGAGATGATACTGCAAACTGAGTAAGTGCTGCTGAAATCCAGCTTTGCATCAAGGGAATAGAAGCATTTTACAATGTATTAAAATAAAGTTATTTTAAAGGAGTCATATGAGTGCTCAAAAAGAAAATATGTGGATTTGGTGTGTAATTGAAATGTGTTTATGCGGTTAAGTTTCAAAAAACACATGAATTTTCCACATACTGTACATTATTGTTTCTGTTCTATGCCCAGCCTTTTTGAAACGCGTAGATTTTTACAAAACTCATCGGTCTGAAAAAGCCGAGCGGGTGCTCTGATTGGCCAGCTATCCAGTGCGTTGTGATTGGCCGAATACCTCAAGCGTGTGTCGGAAATGTTACGCCCCTTACCATACTGTGATGCCCTGTCTGGAGCGACGATTCAAAAACATGAAAACCCATTACAAACGAGGCATTTGTTGTATCCAGTGGGGACATAATTACGGATTATAATGACTTATACTGTCTTTTTACGCGTTGCGTTGCATCGTGAAGTTCCACCAAGGCTGCATTAATTTGAGTAAAAACACTCATTTCAATTTAATTTTATTAATTTTTTACTGACCACAAACATGTGAATGAGACAGGAAGTTGCCTTAAGTAATTTTTTTTACACCCACTTCACATGTAATGTATCTTTTATCTAAGCAATTTTTAATCCTTGTTCTATATTGTTCAATTACTTGATTTATATTTTTGCTTGGTTCTCATTTCTATTTCAGTTTCAAATTTCCATTACGTATTACACAGTAGAAGTTGAGATTCTGATGAAAAATAAAGCCATAATGAAATGGAAAACTCTTTCTCTCTTCCACACACACACACACAAAAACACACACAGATGCTTGCACACGCAGCTGTGTTGCGCCTGATGCGGTGTTGTTTGATTTCTTCCGCCTCCATGATGCAGAGACTGGGAGGTCACCAGCTGCAGACCACACCAAGGTACATTCACACTGACTCCATTTGCCTTTGAGTTACTACCTCAAACAAGTGTCACAAGCAAAAACTAAACAGTAAGCCTGGTCGTACCCTCCAAGGGTCAGAATCCTATTAACACGCAGACAAAGGAAGGACCTAACAAATCACATCTGTATCAAACACACATGCTCTCTTTTCCTCCATATTTGTTCTGTCTTTTCTTCCTCTGCCAGTTGGACAGTCCTTCGGTGTACAGAATGGCTTCAGTTATTTGAGTTGCTTGTGATTGTTTTCCAACTCTTAAACCTGCTACAGTGTCCTCAACCTCTACCCATCTGTCCCATGAGCAGTTCATCATCTGGAGTGCCTCGTACAAGGCACTTTCCTTTATTAAGTCAGTCACTGATTATTCTTTTCTCTTTAGAAGGTTCTTTTTTAGGATCTTGAGCAATCAGGTCCTCAGATTAGGACCTCCTACCAATCAGAGCTTGTTCCGTCCTTTAAAACAGCCCTTGTTTTTAACCTTTCAAACTTAATTGTAGGTTTCTTTTGTACTTTGATTTAGATGTCTGTGCATCCATGGAATTATTTTTCTAATAGCAAACACTTGTTAGTTCTTGGGGCTGAGATTCATCCACAAATGTGAATGCTTTGATCGTTAAACTTAATTAAATGACAGCATAGGTCTAACAAGGTATCAAAAAAGTATCTGAGCAGAGCACCACGATCATGTTGTGTAAGCAGTCTTTAGACTCATTCTTTAAATCTCATTTGCACTTTCTGGACGTTATCCATAGCTATGTTATACTTTTGTAATGCCGGTATGTCTGCTGTACGTGTATGCTTCATGTTATAGCTTTTTATATTTGTTTTATTTAATTTGTTGTATAATCTATGTTGTATTTATATAAAAGCATATGCTGACAGTATGTTTTGATTTCAGTAGAAAATTTGTTGACCTTGAAACAGCTTTTTGGTGGAAATGATTGCGTGAATGAAATGGAATTGCGCTTGAGAAATTAATCCTGGTCTTATGTAAGAAAAGCAGGTAGGACACTCCGAATGCACCTTCAAATACAATCGTCTTTCACAGGAATATGGAGGGTGCATGAGGTGTAGCCTTCACTGGTACAGATTACCCCCATTTTTTTGTGTCACCAAGAACAAGCGTCATTTATTTGATAAATAATTTGATATTCTTTCTAAGATGTGGTTTATCAGTTGCAGGCAATTGTGATTTTAAAAATGGTATAATCTCATTAGACAGGTGTAGTAAACAGAATAATAAGTGTTTAATGATTTTTAAAAGTTCAAAGAACAGCTCCTTGCTAGCAAGTATGTCCTACAAGGGCCGTCTTGTTTAACTCTAGGTTGAGGACACAACTGTTTTCAACATTAATAATAATAAGAAATGTTACTGTAGCACCAAATCAGCATATGATTTCTGAAGGATCATGTGACACTGAAGACTGGAGTAATGGCTGCTGAAAATTCAGCTTTTCCATTACAGAAATAAGTTAAAATAGTTATTTTAAATTGTAATAATATTTCACAATGTTACTGTTTTACTGAATGTTTTATCAAATAAATGCAGACTCGGTGAGCAGAAGAGATGTCTTTGTCCCAACAGCATTACATTTTTTTAATTTGAGTTCATAACCATGTTTCTAGAGTCATTGTGGAATAAAAAGGCATTGTATGTGAATCACACTATCTGCCATTTTGTTTTTGCCTGGTAAAGGAACAGAAAGTGAAGCTGAAGCAAATGATCCTGCCATGGCACTCTGGGTGAACCCATCACGACCGTTCCTGAATGGGATCTGACAGGTCGTGGCTCGGTTCTCAGATTCTTCTTTTCCATCTCCCCATCATGACAGCCAAGCGGGGAGGCCCTCCGTTCACCTCCTTCACACGGTGACTCATTCTAACCTTGTTACTCTGGGCCAATTCCCCAGGCTCTGGGCTTTCCCCTGATGGGAGAAGCCAGCGGTGTGATCTGTAGATTCTGTGGGTTCTGCCAAAATGGCGAAGATCCTTTTGGGTTTTGGAACCAAAAACGATGAATCTGGTAATGTAAGACTGCTAGAAGTGATATAGTTGTTTTGGGCCCTTTGAGTAGTTCACTGCAAAGCTCATGATGTATCCTGACAAATTCATCACGTTAGAACAAGAATGTTGTCTAAACATAAATAAAGCGCTCTGACCCTGAACTTTGAACCTGAAGGCGACTCCTTTTTCTCTCCACCAAAAATATACAGAACGTTTAAAGTGCCTGGCGGGAAACTCGATAAGAAGGTGGCGTAAGGAGTCTGTGGGAGTGTGTGAAAGCACATTGAGGCTAAATGCGTCCACTTCAGACCAAATGACTACTATTAGCCATTAGACCTGAGACATCTGAAGTGTGAGAGAAAATCTCGACTGCTGGTCATCCATCCAGAGGTGTAGGACAGACGGAGGCCATCTGGTTCATAATCGGGGCTACTCGTTCCTATAATAATGTCCTGTGTGTTTAGATGGATGAATGTGAGCTGGAGTGCTCAGTATACATTAACTGTTGACATGAACTATCTGTTCTCAGGAAAAGTGAGCAGGAGGTTTGCATAGAGATGGAGGATCGTATTTAAATAGAACGCTGAACAGTACACCATATGTTTTGTAATGATGGAATATTTTTCCTTTTTTTTTTTCTTTTAAAAAAGAGACTTTTTAAAAATAAATAAATACATGTATTATAGAGAAATGTGGCAACTCTGTACCACAATGGAAAATTGTCCAAAATTGTTTTTCTTATTTTATTAATTTCTCACTAAATTAATGTATTTTTAATGAATTTGTGTGTTTATTCATTGTTTTTTATGCATATTATAATTGTTATTTATACATAAAAATGGTAAATGCTTCTAAATAAATGTAATATAATTATTACCACTATCTTATAAACATTTCCAATGAGGGAATGCATTAATGCCATTTCTTTGCAGTACAAAGTTGCCATATAGCAACAAACCAGTTTTACCCTTGTGGTGCAGTGTTATCATATGTGACCCTGGACCACAAAACCAGTCATAAGGGTAAATATTTTGAAACTGAGATTTATACATCATATGAAAGCTGCATAAATAAACTTTCCTTGCTGCGCTGGTTTGTTAGGATAGGACAATATTTGGCCGAGATAAAACTATTTGAAAATCTGGAATCTGAGGTTGCAAAAAAATCTAAATACTGAGAAAATCGCCTTTAAAGTTGTCCAAATGACGTTCTTAGCAATGCATATTACTAATCAAAAATTAAGTTGTATTATCACATGGTGAAATTTACCACATATCTTCAGGAAAAGATCTTAATAATATTCTAATGATTTGTGGCATTAAAGAAAAATCTATAATTTTGACCCATACTATGTTTTTTTTTGGCTATTGCTAAAAATATACCCAAGCGACTTAAGACTGGTTTTGTGGTCCAGGGTCACATATAGCAGTATTATTATTTTCTAAAATTTCTTTAAGACTAAGTTGATCAAGTAACCACATTGTTTGATTATAAAAGATGCAAAATAAAAGTCATGATGTAGAAAAACATACTAGCAGGGAGCCTTTTAGCAGGGATCTGCGCTTTAAGTGTGACCCCAGGAAAATCAAAGGTCATGTGACTTAAAGTAACCAATAATACGCTCTTTAAGGACTGGTTACTTTTATTTCAGACAATGCTTTTTTTTTTTTTGAGAAAGTTGAGAGTGATGATAAACAATATGTTGTCACATAGCTACACTGTACCATATGGTGTTAAAGAATGTGCATATTGTAATCATTCAGGTTCAAGTTACTTCACCCTTTTGCGAGTTCATGATCCGGGATTGAACAAATGTATTGTGTTATTCCACCCCTGCATCAGAGTGAGATTTGGTTTAAATAAAAAGAATGTCTTGAGGATGACAGGATCTTGCCCAGATATGAGTACACCGTTAGATGACTGTAAATGCTTTAAATCATAGACTTAGTCACTTTTGACCTGAAAAGACATAACTTATATGTAACCAAAGAACAAGTTTAGCAAGAACACCAAAGAAAGGTTTTACCAAGCTCCAAGTGGAAACAACATTAGAAAGATCGATGTTGTTTATGTACACTGTGAGCCGGTGTCTGTAAATGAATTGAGATTTTGTCGCCGGCGAGTTTATCATCTGACCAGAGGGGTGATTGTTGCTGTTTTCATTTCCATAAAGCACTTGTGTGAAGGGGAACGTATGCCTGTAAATGAACCTGTTAAGATGGATATCCCACTTGGCTTTACCGCACGGACTTCTATAGCATTATGTTACTGTCCACAAATGTTCCTCATTTTCTTGGAAGTGAGCGAGGAAACAATGTGCTTGACAGCTTTAGAGAGGGGGGGGGGCGGAGAAAAAAAGAAAGTACATAACTCTGCTGCGACCGTTGCGGTGTTGTTCTAGGTAATTGCAATTTCGCGGCTGTAGAAAAATACAATCACTGTAATTGCAAAATTAAAAAATAGCCATATTTTAATTGCTTGCAGGCCATTGGAGATGGAGTGATATTTCAGCTGCCTCCATCTCGACACACAAAGTGCTCGACATGTGTTGAGGTGTTGTAATTCTGCCACCTAGCTTGACTTCAGCTGAACCCTAATTCAACCAACCCATATAAGTTCGTTCATGGAAACTTCAACTTGCATGCTCAATCGCGTCTTTACTGTGTTTCTGTGTTTGAGACAAATTTGCTGATAACTCTTATCTGATTCTACAGTGGAGGCCTGAAGGTGTAAAGAGGCATTTTGTGTTGCATGAGCAGCAGTTTGACATGAGGCAGTCGGTCTGGATGTAAGAAATATAATGCTATAGGTCAGGGGTTGCCAATCCTGTTCATGGAGATCTACTTCCTTCAATTCCGGGGGGGGGGGGGGGGGGGGTGAAGCTGTACAGATTGGTGTTTGCTAATGTCATTTCAGAATACTGGTATATGAACATTGTAACAAAAAGGCCAGTCTTAATGTCAGCAAATTTTTATTATGCTGAAAAATTCAAGTATAAACATGAATTTCTTTCAGAACAAAACTATCAAATGGAGGGAATGAGAAGAAAAGTGAGATGTTGAAGTATAACGTTGCCTGGCTACTGTTCAGAAGGCGTCCACTGCAACAGCTTGGACATGTAATAACATGCGTCAACGATATTTAAAACAATGGCGCTGCTACCGCTGCTGATGAGCTTTCTTGTCCTCAGCGTGTTTACATCAGCTAGACTGTTCCCGCTCATTTCGGCCTCACGATTCATGAGAGGATCCGACACATTTTTCACTGAGTCCTCTAAGTTCATATAAACGCTGTGGATGTTTGGAGAGCGCTGGTGGAAGCGGTCTTCCTAAGATCCTTTAAATCCAGGGAATTAGGAGTACTTGCAGCTGACACTGTGGAATCTCACACTTTATATGTTGTATTCAGAGATTACTTTGGCCTCTGAAAGCAGAAGTTATATTTGTATGAGTAGATGTGGAGCAAACATGCTTCTAAAAATGTGATTTAGCAACATTCTCAACTGTTGTTGAAACTGTTTTAACATGTTAAAACAATACTGACTATAAGAGTTAGAGTTGTTTTGCTCATAATAATAAGTTGATTATATTTCAGTCTTGACCTGTTAATGAGTGTTTTTGAGTGCAACGTTTTTGTCTCTGTCATAGGTGACAGATGAAGTTGAATTGTTGTACTATCAAACCGTGCAAAAACACCCCGGACAACCCAATGCAGAGAAAGCACTTGGCTTTCCTAGCAGATCTAAATGGGATTTATATCTCTGCTAAACTGCAGACAGGAAGCGTAAAGCCAAGTTAGACAGTTCTATGTACTGTAGTCTTAAGACACTTCTGACATCTCCCATCAAAGTGTCTCCAAAAAGTGAACATAATACCAGGGGTCTAAGACTGTCGGAACAAAATCAGCCTTCCTCTGTAAACCGGAGCGAGAGTGAAAGTGACGGACTCCGATCAAGACCGACTCACATCTGAAACACATTTGGCACATCTGAGATCCTATAAATGGCAAGAGTTCAGCTAGTAAGCCATCACTCCTTAGCGATGCTCTGTGGAACTGTATCTCCCCTACCAGACAAAGCTGAGAGACAGCAGCTACATATACCCTGACATTACAGCTCCTGTTTAGCTGAAGGTTTGCAGTTGATTACTGTAAAATATGGCAAACTGGGAAATGCACATCCAGAAATACAAAAAATGTATAAATGATTACATGAGTGAGTAAATTTCACCATCTATATACTGTATACAAATGTCTTTGATTCAAACTTGTTTATAAGTCATTGTTTAATTTATGTTTTCCCCCAGTTTTCCCCAAATATCTTGATGGGTTTGTTTCCTACAGCTGCAGCTTTTCACTTACCCATCCATTAATTGATCAACTTGAGTCATGTGGATTACTTGTGCATTATTGTGATGTTTTTATCAGCTGTTTGAACTCATTCTGACAGCACCCATTCATTGCAGAGGATCCATTGGTGAGCAAGTGATGTAATGCTAGATTTCTAGTTCAGAGAAAGCAACCGTTCTTCAGGTCAAGCATAGCATAGCTGCCCTGTGGTTTGGAAGGCATGTATTAGTTTGTAATGTGAATGTTAGCGTTTGATGAGCCACTGTCTCATGGTTTGGTGCCCATGTCAAACTCACTCTTCTGATCCTGGGTGCATGTCTCGACTGGTTTACTCCAGATTCTGGTCTGTCCTTTTCACTTTTCATGTGGGAACATGATCCTTAAAAGCAGGCGTTAAACTCATGCTCAGACGCTAGCAAAACATTGCTAATCTTAACTGGAACATTACATGTTAAGGACTGGGTTTCATTGGCCACTCTTCTCACATCGTGTTGGTGTAAACTGTTCTCAAGAGTCAAGTCAAGTCAAGTCACCTTTATTTATATAGCGCTTTTAACAATACAGATTGTGTCAAAACAACTTTACAGCATTAAATAGGAAAAAAGTGTCAATAAGGCAAAATGACAATAGTAAACACTAAATATTCAGTTAAAGGCAGTTCATCATTGAAATCAGTGACGTCATCATCCAGCTCAGTTCAGTTAAATAATATCTTTGCAATCAAGTCAACAATAACGCTGGAAATGAGTGTCCCAACTCAGCATAGCCAGAGGCGACAGCGGCAGGAACCAAAACTCCCCCCAAATCGTGACAGAAGGAAACACCTTGGAGAACCAAGGCCCAGTCGGGGGCCGTTCTCCTCATGACCAGACGAACCATCAGTAGGAAAAATCAATATAAAGAACGAATCAAACAGACAGTGAACACTATTACCTGCAATTATTATATGTTGCGATCAAACTTATAGCAAGATTTGGTAGTTCTGTATGTTGTTTTATGGTTGGCATCATCTGAGGTCCTCTGAGGGGTTGGCATCATCTCTTCTCAGGTGTTCTGGATCCAGATTGAAGCTTGTGTAAATCCTAGTTACATCCCGTGGCAAAAAACAGAGAAACAAATACAAACATAATTAGCGTAGCTGCTGTTCCAACCACCCAAACACCATGGATTTGTTTAACCCCAACTAACGAATAATAATGTGCATTTGATTAGATAACTGCAGTAAAAGATTATGACTGCAGTAAAGATTATGAGATGCTTTTGAATGCTTGGCCAAAGAGATGTGTCTTTAATCTAGATTTAAACAGATAGAGTGTGTCTGAACACTGAAGAGTGAGGTAAATCATTCAGCAAAACACAGTCATACACAAGCGTCTGTTCAAGGTCATCATATCTGAACAATGCTCTTCATAATAAACCCTTAAATAAATAAGTAAAAGTAACGATTGCTAGCTGCTTGAAGGCATTGATTCTGTAAACACAAGGAATTTGGAAACCAGAAAAGCAGAGAAGTTAACAGCTTAACTTGAATTAACTAACGAAGTGTAATTTGAAAAATGCTACAGTACTAAATTAAATTAAATTTCATAAGCTTTTTTTTTTAAGAATTGAAAGGCATTCTCAGTTCAGTGATAGATGGATAGATAGATGGATGGATGGATGGATGGTCAGTAGACAGACAGACAGACAGACAGACAGACAGATAGATAGATAGATAGATAGATAGATAGAAACAGACTGAGATGGAGGAGAGAGAGTATGTTTATGTAGGAGTGTTTTGGTTCGGGCTCTTAGAGAGCCTGACAGTCTCAAAACCATCTCTTCTTCCACAAGTCAAACTAAAATGAGCTAGTGCTGGTGTTTATGTAAAGCATTTATTCCACCTGTTCACCATTTCACAACTGAAAACAATTAAAACTACAGAGGAAACAAACTCTGCAAACACATGCAGACATCATCAAAAGAGCAACAGGCGCATGAATAAGAGGCCTCCAAAAACAAAATGGTCTTCTTTACAAGAAGTTATATTTACTCTGAAAACAAAAAGTCAACAAATATTTTGGTGGATGGTGAACTTGCAGGGACTTACTCAAAACGCTGAACAAATTATGATCAACTGGAAACAGCTGGTTGCCACGACATCTATGCAGAACCAGCCACATCCAGATATTTCCGCTCATTTCCCTGCGCACAACATACTGCAGGCAATTAAAACGACTGATCTGAGCGAGGAAAATACGAACACACTGTGAAAACAACACATCCATCATCTCTAACAGAGCTCATTACACATACTGAGACCACTACCTTCACAAAAGCAAGAGAGCTTGTCTTATATTTCACATTCATATAGAGAAATGATAACACGTATTCCAGTTGAAACTGGGTTTCTTGGGCACCTTGTGGCAGCTGAGACCATTAGAGATGGACAGGCCTAAGCGGAATAATAATGAGTACTTTTGTGAGTTTTTATGTTAAAATTCTGTTAAATACTTAAATATTTAACTTGGTTGTGAAGTTTTACACTTCTTCAAGAAAGTTCACCCAAAAATGAAAATTTACCTTCATGTCATTGCAAACCTGTATGACTTTCATTTTTCTATGGAACACAAAAGAAATTGTGGGTACAGTAAAAGTCAATGGAGTCCAGTGATGGTTTGGACCACAGTGACTTTAATTGACTGAACAAAAACAGTCTTTTTCAGAAGAAATTTCTCATTCTATGGATCTTTTTCATTCTACAAAATTTCTTCTTTATCAGAAGAAAGAATGTGATACATAATCAAAAATCTTTATAATTCAGCATTTATTTGCTGCAAAAGAGAATGGTGTCCACATTTTGTTAGTGAGTCAAAATGTAAAATGGAATTTTCTAAAATGTGATGACGGCTCCTGATTCAGCTGAGTTGATTAAAGCGAATAGCAGAGTTTTTGAATTTGACGGCAGCGCGTCTGGGGGCCACATGCCGTGAGCACGTAACTTTTTAGACTCATCAATGTCTTTTGTGTTTTTATTCTGTTCCACACTGAGCTCCCCAAAATTTCCCTCTCTTTTCATATAGCTGCCCATCGGCAAGCACTCGCCCTACTTCAAAGCTCTTCTGTGTATGTTTTCTTAATCCTTGCTCTCTGTGGAACCGTTGTTTTCTCTGTCGTTCCAGCCGGGGGTGTTCGGATAGTTGGTATGGGCTCTGGCAGCTGTGGGCCTCTTAGAGTGCCACTCTGCCTCAGGCTCCATGTGGCCTGCTGCCACGCCAGCTTCATGTGGGCTGACTCCGACGAAGGGAAGCTGAATAAACACAAACTCTGTGTTTTAAGAGTTGGCTTTGTTTTTCCAATGAAAAAAAAGTGGCTGTCGCATAGCAGAAGCAGGTGAGTAAATGAACCAGGACAAAATGACTTCCTGCTCCCAAAGAGAAGTTACATGGGGCACAGAGGTCAACAGGGTCAGCGCTGTGTTTGTGGATATTATCTGCTGGGAGGTTCATGCTCCTGCACCGGACCTCAGTGTGTGCTGATTTCTTGCAGCCATTCGTGAAAATGAACATGAACTTGAATTAGTATGTATCTTAACTGAAGTGCTCCTTTTTATTATGAAATCCCTGATTGATAGCCTAAAAGTTACGCCTGGTGAGAATGGCTAATAGCCTAACTTCAGCATCGAAGCTCTGGGGATGTATTTTTCATGGGTGATTTTGAGGCTGGCAGCCAGTTACCTAAGATCATCAAGTAATGTGGATCATAATTAATGAGTTAGCGCAGGTGTGTTTTAATGGGTACTTTGCTGCTTATTTAAGCCATTCATTCATTAAGTATGTTGCCTCTGCATCTTTTTAAAGGTGTAGTTGGCATTAAAGTGAAATGTCATTTCTTCTCCATCAAATGGAACTGCAAATTGTATGTCTGAGCAGCCCATCTGGGCAATGCTTTTTTTTCCTTTCCCAAAAAAGGTCATTTTGTGCTGGTGGCATAAAATTGCAGATCTGTTTTTTTTTAATAATTCTTGTGTAAAAGTAACCGACTATTCATGCATCTTATATTTAAACATTTTGGAAACTGCATGTGAAAACTCTTTGTTATGGAAACCTAAACTCTTGAAATAACATTTCAATGAGTTCATTACTGTAATTTGATATTTTGAATTTAATGCTATTCGTTGTCTGTTTTTAGTGTAATGTTAAGGAAGAGCATATTCACAATGTGACTTAACTTGGTTTAAGTTCACTTGTGCATTTGTGTAATTTTGTGCAGATTTAAGTTGTAATGTGGTGTGAGTGTTGTGTAAATATCTGATTTTATGCAGTTGGGTTAGGGTTAGGTAATTAATCTACTAGCAAAGCACGTCATTTAAAAAAAAAATGTTGTTAGTGCATTTGTAATATCTATCATTGTTATTTGTTTTTATCACATTTTTGTCAACAGTATGTTTTAATTCATTTTGATTTTCATCTAATTTTCATTATTGCTGACAATCTAAAATCTTTAAAAAACATTTACACCAGTCATTTTGTTGATGAGATTAACACAAATCATTGCAGTAGAGTCCTTTCTGGTGATGTGACACTAGCTTGGAACCCCCCACTATGCCAGCCTTTCAATATATAAAAATTAAGTAAGCAAATAAAGAAATGCTTTTCACATCTGTTGATCCAGAGCAGCAGACGAGTCTGTTGCATCCTCTGAAGTCTCAGTAGGTGGAATCCTTGTGATCGGCAAGCAAACAGCACAAACAGTGTAACAGTCTGGGGCTGTGTGTGACAGCTGAACCCTGTCTCCTGGGAATCTGGAGAGTCGCACACACATACCCACACCACATGTGTCTGTCCTCTTAGGCAGCTGTGTTTTCAAAAGTTGTGGCCCCTGATGGGCATATGAAGTGTCCCCCAGTTCAACAGGGGCTTCGGCACAGAGTTTCACACATCCTTCAAAAAGTCAAGTGGAAGATGAGAAGCTCTCAGTGAAATTCACAATCACTCCGGGAGTTGTGCACCATTCAAAATTGAATTGAGATTGCCTTTTAAATTTAAATTTAATTCCTGAATTTTAGTTGAGTTTGAATTGATTTAGCAAACAGGATTCAGAATTATAATTCAAATTTGAATGTAAGGAAGAAGAATTAAAATGAATTGAAATTCAAAGAAATTTTAACTAGAAAATCTAAATTTATCAATTGACAAACTTTCTCATGAATCCCTGACACTCCTTGCCAGATGGATGAATGAATGGACAGATAGTATATATATAATATATATATATATATAATATATATATATCATATATATATATATATGATAGATAGATAGACAGACAGACAAAAACTGAACACTGAAAAAGAAATATTGGTGTAGAAACAATTTTCACTCCGAAATTGCTAGTTAATTTCACAATGCAAATGCAAACAACACTAAATGTTGAAGCAGAGAGACTGAACTAGTATTTTCTTGTAGAACATATATAATCTGTTTTATTTTACAATTTACAGTTTTAGGTAGATCTATAGATGTATAGATCTATGGAAAGATGGATCGATTAGATTGATAGAAGACTTTGAATTACTATGATGGGATTCAAATTCCAGTTTAATTTCCTGTGGGTTGTTGGCCTTTTCATTTTTAAAGTCTGAACTGAAAGGCAGATCTTCATTTAATTCAGAATTTTGCTGAGAATTCAATACTGGGCTTTTAGCACTGAAGACATGATTTCGGAATTGAACTAAGCCAGCCCTTTACACCAAACTAGCTCATCTGAGTGCCAAATGCAGGGCGAATCACCACCCCTTACCTAAACAATTACACCATCTTAATAAATCTGCTGTCTGGATGAGCTCCAGCGCCTGGTATCCACCAAACAGAAGTGTGCAGCACATGCCATCCAAGACGTTTCGTTCTCTTTCAATCCCACTCTTTCTGTCCATTTTTCTTTTTTCTTCTCCCTCTCAATAGTATTTCAGGCTTCTGGTTGTGGGGGTAATGCTTCTTTAATGAGTATCTCTTTTTAATGCGTTCCCCTGCATCAGTGGCTCAGTGGAGGCTTGTGGCTGGTGCCGTGTGAATGAGCATGTTAATGTAGCATGTAATGGATCCCGGGAGAGCCTGGCATCAACTGGAGGAATATTGGGATGGGAAGCACTCCCAGTGTCGTGGACGAAAGCTTGAGGAACACGTCCTACAGGTGGTACATGACCAATGGAAGTTGGCCCAGAGTGCCATGCTCCACGCTGACCGCACTCACTCTGAACACACTGTATGTCTTGGCACAGTAGCTTTGGTGTTCTCACCGTTTTCACATGATGAGATCAAAGTTTCCACAGAAGTTCTTTTCACATGAAGCTGAGTGGGATTTCGGCACATACTTCACCTTCAATCCTTTGGAATTCCCAAATATCTATAGAGGAAATCAGGCTGCCAACAGTTATTTATGCATAGAGAAAGCTGGATGTGTGGAGTCCCCTGCACCCTGTTAGTCAAGCTCAACTACGTAGTGGTGCATTTACAATGGTATAACATCTAACAGTGCTATAAATCTACTCCCTGCCATTTCATGTCATTATCATCAATCAAATGTCTACACAAAATGTATAGTTTAGGTATTCACCCGAGCTTTGCCTCTTTTTTTTTTTTTTTTTTGGAAATCTGTAAACCCAACTGATGGTGTTGATGTAAGAGCACCGTGGGCCACAGTGCTCCAGGGAAAAGCACTTGTCCTTTCCAACCACCAGCTGAGGGCATCCTTTTTTTGCTGATCTGGAGCTGTTGACAGAGGCAGAACATTGTTTTCAGTGGCGGAGCTTGTCTTTTTAGCATGTGAGTGCTGGGTTAGGTGTCCGTTCTACTGTAAAAACAGTACATCATTGGCTGCAAGGTGGCATTGCAATTTAAAATAACTGTTTTCTATTTTCGATTCATATTTGAAAATGTAATTCATTCCTGTGTTTAGTATTTTTTTTATATTTCTGTAGTATATTTTTTAAAATGATCAGTAGTGCAAAATAACGAACAATGCAGAGTAATCTAAGAAAGTAGCGTTTAATAAACTGGAATACACAAAAGAAAAAATTAACAAATAAATATTAACTAGAGGTGATATTATAATAAGCATAAGTTTAGTAATTGAGACAGACAAAGCCTCTCGCACTCTGGCAGACAGACATTATGTTCCCCTATTGGGATGGGGACGTTTTCATCTGGTAAATGATCAAAAGTATTGTTTATCAGTGTCGTTTTGGCGTAAAAACCTCTCCCGGATTGCATTCTGTCAGAAGTGCAGCTGTCTCGATTTTGCTTTGATCGCAGTAGTGTAACTGAACACAACCATTCTTCCATGTTGTTCTTTGTCTGGCCGTCTTAGTTAGTTGTTTATCTATCACTATGTGCACAGTGTAGTGTCTTTTTAGGGTCAGACAGCATCGTATTTTGTACTTGTACTTTGTTGTTGTGTTTGAGTGCTGATTGGGTTGAATTGAATTAGTCTGACAGTATTGTTCTGGTCCAGAGCATCCGTTTGATGGGGATTATGGGAAGTTAGAGTTGTAGAGACGTTTATCTCTTTTCTCAGTCTCTTCTCCTCTCTCTATAAATGACTGTGTATGTCTCACTATAAATCCTCACAGTGTTGAAAGGGAGCATTAAGAAAACAGCTTGGCTTTTTTTATACATGTCCTGAGGCCTCCAGGTTGAATATAAAGAGAAAAAAACATATACCTTCATCTTTTCCTCCTCATCTCCCCCTGCTCTGGAGAGATGAGCAGGGCAGTGTGCGATCAGCTTACCTGAGAGAGATGGATGAGGTGACGAGAGAGTGGAGGGAGGCAGCCGAGAAAGAGGAGTAGAGACGACCTCCCAGGAGAGAGACGGATGGAGAGATTTGGACTGAAGGATGGTGGCGGCGGAGGAGGCCACTTACGCCTCTCTAAGTGTGGTGATTACGTTAAAACACCATCGGGCTGTCTAAAGTTTCACATCAACAACTTGACAAGATCAGAGAAATGTCAATTACTGCATGCTCATCTGTCAGTGGCTGAATGTTTTCAGGAGAGTGCACACTCCCCCTTCACCACAAGGACACACCTTTATTTATTTTTTTCTCAGACGTAAATGATAAATGAAGAAAATATTTCCTGTTAACCCATGATTAAATGCTCAAGGAGTCGGATCTCTCATCATTTGCACCACAATTTCAGTTTTCCTGATGAAAACTCAAGCTATAACCGTGCTCACTTGTTCCATTTGTTTCTGCTGCGGAGAATTGTGTGAATATGTTTTATAATGTTTATTTTGTCAGTTATCTTAATATCTTTCTGTCAGTGAAGTGCTGTTCATCTTGCCTTCCAGGGAAGGTCGTCAGAGCTCTGAAGATCTTTGCCATATCCTCATATGTTCATCATGTTTAGATGTGATGAAGAGCAAACTCCTTTTGCTGTCTTGGATTCGCATATTTTTTAAAAATCTGTCATGATGTCTGCCAAATGTGCACATGCATGCACTTGCCGATATGGCACAGGAAATTTAACTCAAGAAAAAAAAAAGAAAAAAAAAGAACAAAAATAATAATATATATATATATCTATATATATATACACACAAGATCAGCACCACATATCAAGAGAGAGAGAGAGGAGAGGATTACATTTGGCTCGTCTTACTAAAGCCTTTTTTCCCCCAAAATAATTTGTCCAAGTTTATAGTACTCCATGGCTTTTGTTGACTGTAATGTTTGGATAATGTTTCTTGCTTAAAAAAAAATCAGTTATTACAACTGCATTTAGGTCATCAAACCTGGTCAGGTTTTATATTGCGCGAAATATACTGAAAACGTGGAAAAACTGAATTTTCTTATGAAAAACAAAAACTGTCAAAAGGTTTCTGTAAGTGTTAGGGGGTAAAAATATCTGTAGCTCAGTATAAAAAAAATGTAAAGGGAAAGTCTCCATTTAGACAGAAAAACAAATGTATGCTCACACTTTAGTTTAGGGACCAGTTATCACTATTAACTAATTATTAAGGGATCTAACATATACTTTATAAGTACTAATAAACTAATACTAATAGCCAATATGCTAGTAATTTGCATGCTAATATGCTACTACTTAATAGTGAGAATTGGTCCCTAAACTAACATTACCGTTTTTAAAATAATTTTTGAAGAAATCTCTTATGCTCATTGTTCGTGAATCAGTTATAATATGAATCTTATGATTTAAAATAGCTGTTTCCTATTTAAATATATTTTAAAATGTAATTTATATTTTATGTCATAGCTGAATTTTCAGCAGGCATTACTCCAGTCTTCAGTGTCACATGATCCTTCAGAAATATACTGTATAATAATATGTCATGATGATCAAGAAGCATTCGAAAGTTTTCAAAGAAGCATTAATTAGAAATAGTAAAGACATGTTAACACTTTATTTTAAGGTTCAATTCTCACTATTAACTAGTGGCTTATGTAGCGCGCATATTACTAGCATGTTGGCTGTTTATTAGTACTTATAGGCACATATTAATGCCTTATACTCTATGACCATGTTCTAGATTCCTTAAACCAACCCAATACCTAAACTTAACAACTACCTTCTTAACTATTAATAAGCAGCAAATTAGGATTTTATTGAGGGACAACTTATAGTTAATAGTGAATGTGTTCCCTATTCTATAAAGTGTTGTACAAAAAAAGTCACTTTTGATCAAATTCTTGCTGAATGTAATTTCTTTAAAAATCTTCAACTAATATATGGAACGATATTCCGGACAATTTTAAAATAGAATAGCAAATTTTGCGTTTTCAATATGTGGACGCATAAATAGTGACATAATCCAAACGCAATTGCAAATCCTGCATTACCGTTTGCATTTTCGCTTTCGCGAACACACAGTGACTGCCAAATTTCAAATGAAAAAACAAAGTCCATTTGCAACTGTATTTCCAATATCTTACAAGTTATGAGCCTGTCATATTTAAATAGCAATATTAATAACCACGTCTGCTTTATCACTCTCCTCGCTGCGTCGCGCATGTAACCTGCCATAACTCAAATGGAATCGCAATTCCTTTTGTATTTGAATTTCCGATGTCTACACGGAGAGCTGTCAATCAATGTGAGGGGCGGGGCTATACTAGGGGCGTGTTTGTATCGGGAGGTGACATCACTCACAGATGACAGTGCTGAATGCTTTGATCAATGGAGGTAATCAGTAAAGGCTCCGCTAAAGGCAGCTACCAACCAGTTTCGTACCTGTGTGAACGAACACAGTGCAACCTTCTTGGCACAATACACAATTATGTCTTTTTTTTTATCCCAAATGTAGTGATTATCCCCTGCTAACAGCGGGAGCCACAATGGTATGCACAATAGGTCAATATTCACTATTATTAACCAAACGCTTTTCACCTGTCTTTGCATCTCTCCCTGTTTACTCTCACTTACTCTTTTAATCCGTAATAGAGAGCGTGTCACACCTGCCTCAAGACCTTTTACCGGTTGCACTCCACTTGATGCACTTAAGCATACAAACAGAGCAAATCTACACGTATTTACCTATTTGCAACCTATATCTTATTCCTACCTAATAGCCTATGTGCACCTGCCTCAAGATCTCTGTCTGTTTACGATACGATAGATGCATGTGACAAAACAGAAAATGCTGCTACTCTTACTCTGCCTGCCCCAGATGACACTTCAGCAGTCAGATCTAGGTGCAGCTGTCACAGAACACGCCACAGCCAAGGCAAGATAACATTAAAAATCACGTGCATCAATCGCGGTGTCCAGTGGTTGTAAATAGTGAGAGATCTTGAGGCAGGCGCAACGCTTTGGTGCCACGTACGGGACGCAAACTCCATAACGGATAAAAACTGTTGCATAAAATATAAAGTAAGGTGGAAAACAAGTATGATTAGTTTGTTGGCTTAAGTGCATCAAGTGGAGTGCAAAAGGTAAAAGGTCTTGAGGCAGGTGTGACATGCTCTCTATTACGGATTAAAAGTGTAAGTGAGTAAACAGTGAGAGATGCTGAGACAGGTGAAAGCGTTTGGTTTATAGTGAATATTGATTTATTGTGCGTACCGTTGTGGCTCCCGCTGTTAGCAGGGGATAATCGCTACATTTGGGGTAAAAAAGACATAATTATGTGTTGTGCCAAGAAGGTTGCACTGTCTGTTTGTTCACACAGGCAGGAACTGATTGGCAGCTGCCTTTAGCGGAGCCTTTTACCGATTATTACCTCCATTGATCAGAGCATTCCGCACGGTCGTCTGTGAGTGACGTCACCTCCCAACACAAACACGCCCCCTAGTATAGTCCCGCCACCTCACATTGATTGACAGCTTTCCGTGTTGATGTCGGAAATTCAAATGCAAAAGGAATTGCGATTCCATTTGAGTTTTGGCAGGTTACATGCGCGACGCAGCGAGAGTGAAAAAGCAGACGTGGTAATTAATATTGCTATTTAAATATGACAGGCTCGTAACTCCTAAGACATGGGAAATACAGTTGCAAATGGACTTTGCTTTTTCATTTGAAATTTGGCCGTCACTGTGCGTTCGCGAAAGCGAAAATGCAAACGCTAATGCAGGATTTGCAATTGCATTTGGTTTATGTCACAATTTATGCGTCCACATACGGAAAACGCAATTGAAAATTTTAAATTGTCCGGAATATCGTTCCATACTAATACGTGTGAACAGTGTAATCTTTTAGAATTGTATCTTTTCAGGCAACTTTCCCTCCAAAAATATAAAAAAATGACTACTATACATTTTCTAGTGTTTGATAGGAGCCATATTAAAAATGAGTAAACGCTGTCCTCTAGTACTACTTAACTTGTTTGATACTTTTGCAAACAGGCTTAAAAAAAGTGCCAACAGTAACTGATATTGCATCTCAACCAGAGACCGGAAACAGCTGATGTTAAAGGGGTCTTATGATGTGATTTAAATTTTTCCTTTCTCTTTTGTGTGTTACAAGCTGATTGTGCATAGATAAGATCCCCGAAGTTCCAAAGACTAAAGTCTCAAAACCAAAGAGATATAAAGTTAAGACTCTGCCACGCCCCCCTAAAACGGCTGTTCTAACACGCCCCCACATATCTACCTCACTATGTGGAAATATTTGCATAATGCTGCTCAAATGTGCTTCTGAATCAGCTACTGTTTTGTTATTAGTTTAAGTATTTGCTATTGACTGTTCAAATGTGGAGTTTTGCACATCATGTGTGTGTGTGTGTGTGTGTTTATATATCCTTGTGGGGACTTAAACCTGAATACACACAGACTCATGGTGACTCGTGTCACGTGGGGACCTAAATTGTGGTCCCCACGGGTACAAATGCTTATAAATCATACAGAATTAAGTTTTTTGAAAATCTAAAAAAGCAGAAAGTTTCCTGTAAGTGGTAGGTTTAGGGGTAGGGCTGGTGTAGGGCAATATAATTTACGGTCTGTACAGTATAAAAACCATTCCGCCTATGGAGAGTCCCCACAAGGATAGCTGACCAACAATGCTGTGCGTGAGAAAGCGATGAGCGAGAGCTAGAGAGAGAGAGAGAAATAGCGAGAGGAAGAGAGGGTCACATCACAGTGGAGTCAGCAGTCATTACCGTGGCTTGTGTACTGCAAACACATACCAGCTTCATCACTGTCCTGGCTGCACTCTGTTCCCCTTTCAGGCTCTTTCTTTACATTTATTTTGAAGATGAAGCTCGCGATTATGGTAAGGGGCCGTTACATTTCCGACACGTGGTTTTGGTGTTCGGCCAATCACAATGCACTTGGGTCAGCTGTCCCATCAGAGCAGACTGCGCTTGTCGGAAGGATGGACTTTGCAGAAAACTAAGCGTTTGAGAGAGGCAGGGCATAGAAGACCTACAATAATGTACAGTATTTGAAAAATAATGTGTTTTTTGAACCTTAAACTGCGTAAACACATTGCATTAAACCAAATACACAAAATAATGATCTTTAAAAAAGCATCATATGACCCCTTTAATGGTCCACCACAACCCTTCACAACAGCATCCCAGATAACCCAAACTTGAAAACAAAGAATTCAATGATTTTAGTTCTATGAAAGTCAAGATGGCAGGTTGGTCATGGTTCTTTGCAGATGAAAGCCTGCAGGTGCCCCTGCAACTCAGCCCAGCTATAATATTTATTTTAAAGCAAGTTGCATTTAGATCCTCTACATTTGCTCTCCAACTTTACACAAAACCTCAGTCATTTATCATCGTTTATGGATTTTGTGATTGTTTATCAATAAAATTGACCCTTTGGCAGAGCAGTTTGTGATGTTGCCTGCTGTGCATATGTATGCTCTTTCTTTTTCTTCATTCTCTCTGACGTCTGACCTGCATGTTGATGGATGCTCTGAGGAGAACGGTTCCTACAGGTCCAGACAACAGAACCAATCACCTTGGACTGTAAACATGGAACTGCAGGCCGAACACAGACCACTAACTCAGCACTTGACAAGGTCTTTCAGCAGCATCATACACTGCAATAGCAAACATCTGTCCGGCCCACTTAGCCAAGGCCAAGTAAGTCTTGACATATTCCCAACCAATAGTGTAGAGTTGGCCTCTGGCTGAGGCTGAGGTTAGTTTTTTTTACATAAAGGGTCTTAATGTGGACCAGTATTTGTGGCTATTGTCTCCCAGGAGCCAACATAAGTGGTGTATATTTATCTGAATGCTTTGTTTAGTCTGTTTTTCTTCCATTAGAGCTTTTTTTGTTACCTTTAATGACATTCTTGCTTATATTTGATGGTCATATGCTCCTTTGGCAGGCAAAGGATTCATATTGAAGATTACTCTACTTTAGTCAATTTGGGTGGAAATAAAAAGATTTCAGAAAGGGAGTGGAGATATTTTATGGAGTGGCAGCAGATGGCTCCTGTAGGCCTGCTCGTGACCATGCTAAGTTCATGACTGTTTTTCACGAGCAGTGCAGTGAGAAGACTACCTGACTCACTGTACTGGTATGCAGTTTAGATAGAGTGACCAGATTGTTTAAGTTTCAAATCGGGGCACAAAAAACGGGTGTATTCCTGTGAATTTTATTTTTTATTTTTTGGTGAATTTACTGTTGTTCTAAAATGTGATGAATGCACTTTACTGCCAGTGTGTGTGTGTAAGTGTTTGTGCTGTATAGGATAACAGCAGCAGTAAGTGTTTGAAGTTGTTGTGGCAACAAGATATATCACATGCCGATTTACTGAAAAATGCTCTGGAATGAATATATAAGCAAATTAAATTTTCTGTCAAATCAAACTATAAATATAAAGATTTTATAACCATTCTTATTGCATGAGAATAGGGAAGGCCACACCACAGCTATAATGATACTGTAACTATACAGAAGAGTATTTTTGGTGGTATCATTTTCAGAATTTTTTTTTTCTCCAGCTGATTAGCAATAAAAACATTGACAGCTAGTCAGAATCCACCCGACTTTCCAACGTGAGGTTTTACGTTCAGACAACTTAGATTAAACAGAACATTATTGTCCGTTGGTTTGGACGCTAATGTAGTTATTGTTATAGTTATCCTTATAGTTATTGTCCTTGGTGTGAATGGGCCTTAAAGCAGTAATGGATCTGAAAAATTCAAACAGATTCTTTATGGTCAGCATGACTCATTAAAAAGAACTGATTCAAAAGAGTCATTTTTTCTCAATTCAGACATCATCGCTGTGTTAGTCACTGAATGCAGAAAATTAACTTTACCACACAATATGATATCTGACAAAAAAGTTTTCCAAGAAAAGATTGCCACAAGTGTTTTTTTTACTATCATTTATTATTTATTTGGTCAGAGTCTGGAGCCTTGAAAAGGTCAATCTAATCAGATCTTCTAAGATGTTTTGAAATGAACTGCTCTGGAATCCCAAAGATCTTCTCTCTCACCTGACAACAAGCTGTCCACCATAGTTTGGTTTGCCCCGCTCTGAGAACACAGAGCAAAGAATGGAAAAGGAATAAAGGATAGGTCATAACAGAAACCAGAGCTAAACTCTCTTTGTTCTTTGCGCTTTTTTCATTCAAGAAGAGTGCGGGTGGGTTCTTGAGTGTTTACGAGTCTTTGTTGTCAGGGACAACGAGGCCAGTGGCCGACAGATCTCACTGACAGTAACCCAGGCAGAAATGCCAGCCATAAAGACTCCAAACATAACAAACCAAGCAGAAACAGCTGTACCGCACTTTTACAGCCTCTTTGCCTCCGTCCAGAAACATCACTAATGCACTTCTGACCATTACAGAGTCTGCGTAAACCAACCACAGCCCGAAGAACCTCCTAATGAACTGTGCGAGCCAAACGCAAGACAATCGACACGTTTTTTTAGACCCTAGTCCAAAAAGACCATCATATGATGAGAACGGTGGGTTCAAGGAAGTGTTTGAGTCTCAATTGAACTGTTTTGGTGATTTGTTTTTAATTGGGCGTTTATTCAACATGACGTTTTTTCCTCTTTGACTAGTTGCAACGTCATTTTGAAACCCTAGTGAGTGTAACAGTTGCCCATTTAACAGCATGCAAGCCAAATTAGTCTAGTCATCCATCCATGGCCCATTGCATCTAGCCTCATCTTCTGTACAACATTAGGTGTTTCTTAGGTGAAAGATATTGCAAGGCATGACCCTTCCTTCAGCAGATTCAGCTTAGATTTGTGCAGGTTGGGTGAACGCAGAGTAGAGTAGATGAAGCAATGCGTCCCCGTCAAAAGAATCGTCCACTGGAGCTTTAAGGCATATACCCCTAGGCACCTATTGCAACTGTGTTTATTATGTATTGACGGGACCTATTTCAGATATTCTGGACCCTTCTGTGTACAGAACTTGTACAAGACCCCTTCTCGTCCAATAAAGTCATGAATGTTGCTGGTGTCTTGAAGTAGGGTGGAGTGCACGCGAGAGATGGAGACAGGCCACTTTTTAGAGCTCTTTACGACCCCCTGGAGACCCTTGATTATGCTTTGCCAGGGAAGAGGGCATCCAGAGAGCAAACCCAGGCCCTTTCCCAAACCTCAGAGGTTCAGCCCCAACTTGAGTGAGCATGGCCATCATCGCAAATCCTCAGTTATGCATCCTGGATTGTGTTTGTGTTTAGGACAAACAAACCAGATATACAATACTAACCTATAGACCACAACAGTGACAACCTTCTTTTTCAGCAGCTTTCTTTCCCAGGATTTTTTCCATGTATATTCTTCTTGAACCAAATCAAACAGAGTACCAAAATTAATGTATTTCAGTGAACTAACAATCTGTGAAGTATTTGTAGATGATGTAATTATTTAAAGGGGTCATATGACGTTGCTAAAAAATAACACTATTTTGTTTATTTGGTGTAATGAAATGTGTTTATGTAGTTTAAGGTTCAAAAAACATTATTTTCTCCTCTATGCCCTGCCTTTCTGAAACGTTGTTGTTACGCCCCTTACCATACTGTGGTGCTCAGAACTAGCATTTGAATAGTCAGTGGCAATTCCTTTAAATATGAAAACGTACTTACAGAGTGTGAGTGTGAATTATTTGTCAGAACACCGGCAGGTGGCTCTCTCCCGGACAAACAGTCCTTGTCCTCCGTAAAATGTGCTGCACACATCTGAATATTTGGTTTGAACTGTTTTGGAACAGTGTTGTAAATACAACTTAACCACTGATTTCTAGTTGTTTCCTCTTTTGGAAGGCCAAACAAAACACACAGCGAAACACACAGCATGTCTCCACGACATGGAGACAGCGGCAACAATACTAGTGAGAATCAAAGTTACGCCGCCTTTCTTTGCGTGAACATTTGGGCCGCGGTGTTATAATCTTCCCACATAGTGACGTAGACATTTGGGGGTGTGTTAGAACGAGCCGTTTTGGGGGCGTGGCAGAGTCTTAACTTTTTATAAAGAATATCTCTTTGGGTTTTGAGACTTTAATCTTTGCAACTTCATGGATCTTATCTATTCACAATCAGCTTGTAACACGCCAAAGAGAAAGGAAAAATACTGGTTACTACAGTAAACTCGACCCACTTTAGAGTCGTTAGGCCCGAATTCCAGACAGGCAGGGTTAATTGAGAGAGCCTGCAGGTCTCCTATTCGCTTTACCAATGCTAGTGCTAGAAGCAGAGCAGTCCTTAGCGATAGCGACCTAATGTTGGCGGCCTGTAGCGGCTCGAAAGCGGGGCCATTCAGGGCCCTCAGCACAGTGGGAAGATCCCATGAAGGGACGGTTAGGGGACGAGGCAGATTCAGCCTCCTGGCACCCCTTAAGAAGCAGATAACTGCGCTGTCTCTGCCCACCGATTGGCCCGCAATAGGGGCATGAGAAGCCGCTATAGCCGCCACATATACTTTGAGCGTGGATGGGGAGCGTCCCTTATCCAGCAGCTCTTGTAGAAAAGACAGCAACTCTGCTATTGGAAAGGGAGGGGTTTTGCTGCGGTTTTAAACCCAGCGCGCGAGAAAGGGAAAAAAAAAGACCACGTCTTTAAGGCTAGGGAGTCAGTAGCCGGTCGATCTATGCCTCCGAAAAATTGTTTTAAGACTCGTCTGGTGAGGCAAAAAGGCTTACGTGAGCGTGCCAGCGGTGCAGGGCATAGGTCGGGCGAGGGATGCCTAATGTCCCGTGTGTTTGAGCGAAGGATCCCGTCTCAGTGGAAACAGGTCAAGGGGCTGCTATCAGTAGCTGAGTCAGCTCTGAAAGTCACAGCTGGTTCATCCAAAGGGGGGCTAGCAGGAGAACCCTGTGTTCTTGTTCCCTCACTTGCCTGATTACCTGTGGGATCAGAGCGATCGGGGGGAATGCGTAAAGAAGGAGGTTGGCCCAATCGTGGGCCAGCGTCCTTGGTCTTTGAGAAATAAATTTGACAGTGAGAGTTGTCTTCTGAGGCGAAGAGGTCTACCTCGGCCTCGCCGAAGATCTCCCAGATCTTCTGAACTGTCTGCAGATGGAGTGTCTACCTGAGGGGACATTGCTCCTTGATAACATGTCCGCTCCTCAGTTCAATTTGCCCGGTATATGCGCTGCCTTTAGCGAGCGCAGGTTGGGTTGAGCCCATTCTAAGAAGTGCTCTACCAGAATGAAGAGATGCTTCGAGGAGAGGCCTCCATGGCGATTTATGTAGGACACAACAGACATGTTGTCCGATCGGATTAGTACATGGTTCCCCTTTAGTACTGGCAGGAAGAACTGACAGGCTCGTCATACTGCTAGCATTTTCAGGCAGTTGATGTGGAAGCCTTTTTCCCGCCTTCGACCAGTGGCCGAAAGTCGGTATGCCCTCGCACAGCGCCCCCCAACCTGAGTTGGAGGCGTCTGTCGTGACAACTGTCCTTCTGTGAACCATCCCCATGGCCACGCCCTGTTCCATCCAACGGGAGTTCTTCCAGGGGGTCAGGGCCGATACACAGGCCTGACTCACCCTGATATGCAGGCGTCCGTGACACCACGCATGGAATGGAACCCGTGGTTTCAACCAGCGCTGAAGGGGGCGCATACGCAGCAGACCCAACTGTAACACTGGAGATGCTGCTGCCATGAGGCCAGGCATCCTTTGAAACGCTTTGAGCGGGTGAGTGGTACCGATCTTGAAGGAGGTCGCCAGCCTCCGTATGGCCAGAGCTCGTTCTGGCGTGACTACAGCTTTCATTTGAGCTGAGTCGAAGATTGTTCCCAGGAACGAGATTCGTTGGCTGGGAAGCAATGAGCTTTTGGCAAAATTGACCCTGAGTCCCAGGCACTCCAGATGGCTGAGCAGGAGGGTCCTGTGTGATACTAGTTCTGCCTCCAACTGGGCCAGGCGAGCAGTGTCCGAAGTAATTGACAATTATGGACTCCCATCTTGTTAAGAGGGGAAAGAGCCGAATCCATGCACACTTCGCAAAGGTGGGGGGGGGCCGGGGACAGGAAGGAAGGACTGTATATGATAACGCCACACCTTCGAAGGCAAATATTCAAAGATGTGCTGTTTTACGAGGGGGATCTGGATGTGAAAGTATGATCCGTAGGTACAGGGGCAAAGAACCTTCTCCGATGCGGAATTGCACGAGGAGGATCTCTTCAGTGTAATATCCTGAACGACATTTTCATGAGGGTGTGATTCAGGTGTCTGAGATCGAGGATGGGCCGGAGGCCACCATCTCTTTTGGGGACAAGGAAGTAACGCCTGTAGAAGCCTAACTCACTCTGGGCTGGAGGAACCCTTTCCACAGCTCCTTTTGCCAGCAAATTCATCACCTCCGAGCGCAGGACATGGGCGTCCTTGCTCTGCACGGAGGTGGGGACCGCGCCGCTGAAGAGCAGGGGTCTTCGAGCAAATTGGAGTGAATATCTTCGCTTTATTATGCCCATAACCCATTCCGACACCCCGGGTTGGCCTGCCAGGCCTCGGCCCGCGTGTTGAGGGGTTGAATTAACTCGGGTGACTGGCCGTATGGGGGCAGAACACGTACGAGTGACGGAAGAGGAAGTTTGCTCTCTTTTTGAAAATGTTTTATTTTTTCCGCTATCACTGCGGTTGAATGCTTGGGTGCATGAACGGACCCGTTGTTTGCACAAAACACATTTCCCTCTGTACCCGGACCTCCCGTTCTGACGAGGTGTCAAGAGGTGTCGGTTAAGTGTAAGAGAGCGGCCTGCTTGAGGGGCCGGCCCGGCCGTGCGAGATCGACCCCATCCTCTTCCTGTACCCCGGTGGATCAGGATGACGCATTGAGGCGCGGGTCCAAACGCAATTTGGGTCGGGGTACCTGGCATTAGGAGGAGGGTTAGGTGGGCCGAGCGAGAGTGTACCGCGTCTGCTGCACTTTAGTGGGCTTGAACAGCGTGTGGTGGCAGGGCGCTGTTTCGAAGGTCGCTGAGTCAGCGCCGATTTTGTGCGGCTGGGGAGACGGCCCAGCAGGAGCTGGAGTCTAGGCAGGAAATGTCACATAGATGAGACGATTTTCTGTGCCTTCGTGACTGGTTCAGCAAAACCCTTCGAGCTGGGCCCCGAAAAAGTTCTTGGGGGAGAACAGGAGATAGAAGGAAGGGGATCTTATAAGCGTCCTTCATCTCTCGTCATCGTCAACCATAAATGGCGCTGAGCACCACAAGGATGCCACTGGCCATCGATCTCCAATTTCCTGGGCAGTGGTATTATCTGGCGCGTAGAGCCAGGTACATGCGTGGCTCTCAGATACCTGAGGGTAGCGGAGGGTCCCGGCCAGATCGGGGAGGCGAGGATTATTTTGGTTTCCTGGGACGACGAGGGAAAGCGAGAATGAAGCGCCGCGGCTTTCCTTATCGCTGTTAAAGCGAGGTGTAGGCGCGGGGGTTTTTTTTTAACGAGAGAGATGAAGTTTTTGGTCATCACAGCGTAGTCACTGCGGGTGTGAGCGGGCCTTTGAGTTGTGACAGACGATGGCGGGGCGGAAGAGAGGCGGGGCCAGACTATCTAGGGGAAAGTTTAATCCGGGCCTCTTATTATTCGTGAATTCACCCTTGCTTTTCTTGTAAGTCACCCGTCATGTTCCTCTATGCATCCGGATTTCTGTTCTTTTCGTGCTCTTCGTGGTGGGGGAGGAATGCGCTTCAGTCTTCTGTACGGAGGCATTTAGGCCTTTCCGCGGTGCGGTTTTTGAGCTGATGGAGCGCGCCACAGATTGGTTGAGCTCGTCATGGATCTCCCGGGAAGAATGGAGAGGTACGCTACGAGGCCCAGTTACTCTTCGACCGCCCTTGGAGACGCCCGCATACGAAAGAAGCTCGCTATTCGTCCGCTTTGGTGTGGAGCTGGGCGCGGATGATCGGGAGGGCCTGGGTGGTGGGGCATTTTATATTGAGCCACACAGCTCTCTTGCATCCGATGATGCAGTGACATGCTGTCATAGACAGGCCTCATTTCTCACTTCCCCCGAATGACTCAGGTCACACTCGCATCAGAACGCAGGGCACGCTGGGAGAAAAGGAGGGTGAACCTCTCCTCTGCGGCGAGAGCGAGGCCTAACGAAGGGGATATGGGACGGCGTGGGTTCGCTCGTGGCCGATCGCTAGAACCCCCCCCCCCCCCTTGCCCTGGGTTTTTTCACTCACAAGGTCCTGGGAGGAAGAAAAAGGGAGGGCGCGGGGGGCGGAGTCGTTCTCTGAAAAGAAAGCGATCCGTGAGCGGAGAGAGGCGAGACCAAAACTCTCGCGATGAGAGCAAATAGCTCCCGTGAGTGCAGCTTCCGCATGGGGTTTCCCCAAGCAGGAAACACACTCCTTGTGGCCGTCATCGGCATGCAGGGGAGACCTGCACGAGCCGCAATAACGGCGCTGCATTTGCAACAACGCCGCTGCTCTTTTAGAAGCTCTTTGAAGTCGCCAAATGGAGGCAGGGGAACTGGACCGGAACTGCTGCGTCGCTAAAGAAGCGGAGAAGCAGGTCAGCCGAGCTGAGAGGTCCCGATTCCAGCTGCGAAGGCGTGTCAACGGCGAGCGGCTTCGGATCAGCTTGAGACGTAGAGTCGTCGCTGAAGGAGAAAAAAAATCGGAGAATCCTGTGGCGAGCACCCGCTTATATAGCCAGATGCCCCACATATTATGGCGGGCTTTGGCGGGCTTCGTCACCATAGGCTCGGGCAGCTCCGTTGCCACGCCATTGGTTCGTTTTTAAAGCCCTGCACGAACCAATGGCAGGGCAGTTTCATGAACGGTTTCGTGCAGTAGCTTTTATTTTTATATGTTCAGTTTTCATTTTAATTTTAGTTTCATAATGTGCAATAATGTTTTATTTTTTATTAACATTTCTCTTTAGCTTTATATTTATTTTAGTTTTAGTCGTTTTACTAATTCAACTTTTATTTTATTTTAGCTAGTTGCCAAGGCAACAAATACATTTTTCCTTGAATATTTACATTTTATTTCAGCTTTATTTCAATTAACAAAATGTTGTAACTTAATTTTAGCGAACAATAACACTGCTGTACAATATGAAACTGTTGACTTTCAATCACTGATTAGTATGATTGTAATATATTTGATTTTTTAAATGTTCAAATATATAAAAAATAATTATTTATTGAGTGTCAAGACTTTTATGATTACAGCATTTCAGTTCATCGTGGGAGTGAGAGTTCGCTGCTCCGCTATTGAGGCACAGTTCTCATTTCGTTAATAATGGTCAATACTACTTCTCTGATTAAACACTTAATCTGAAATTGTGGTTTACACAAAGTCATATAGCAATCTTAGAGCTTAGGGTAGGTCTGACCTGAAAGTTTTATGTTCATATTAAAAATCACTTTCTTTTCTTAACTTTTGAATCTGTACTATTGCATTTTAATGTAAGTAACTAGCTGTGCTGCTTCAAGCATCCTGATGCTATAAAATCTATGAGAGTAGATTTCAGAGAGCTTGCTTCCTTCTGTGTTTATAAACAGATGTCAATGTCATCTCTTACTGCTTGTGACAGTTTAGACAGCAGAGAACAGCCAAGAGTGTTAATGGAAGGCGGTCTATATTACAGTGTCCAAAAGAAAGAGACCGTCCTGCCTGACTGAAGTAAGTGATTACATTCAACATTTACTGGCAAACCAAATCGGAGTCTTATGCGCTTTTTCCACTCACCACCTCAGTTGTTTCATAGAAGCTCTGAAACACTAATTACTTGACTGTTTAGTTAAAAAAAAAGACATAACTATCCTGTTACAGGGAGCTAGAGAGGAAGAGAAAGGAATGGGAAGGAAGAAGGTAGGATATGGAGAGAGTTAGCAAAGGGAAAAAAGGGTGTTTGTCAGGAAATGTATTCCACATGTAGTCGTGCAGGACTGCGCAGTCACGAGGAGTGCACCCCATTGAGCTGCGGTGGACAGGGAACCCTGCTATTAATCTGAAGTGGTGATGGGTCGAACCACTCCGGGGGGCGGCTGTGAGGTCCATAACAGAAGCAGTGAAAGGGTACATTCTGGATGTGCTCAGCACCAACATGTGAATGTATATTAATCTATTGATATAAAACAGGACAAGTGAGGATACAGAGATGTAGAGAAAGTTAGTTACATTAATACTTGCTGGATGAAAGTTCTTGAATTGGGATGGACAAATACTATACATGAAAAGCTCAGGATTGCTGTGATATTTATTTATATTTACTTTACTTCATTTAAACTGAAAAAAAGGAAAATAAAAATAATCTGTATTTTTGGCTTGTTTTCAAGTGCAAACACCAAAACATTCTTTAAACAAGATGAAATTGCTTTGTATAAAATGCTAAGATTTTGTAAGATAATTCAGTAATTGTAAAATGTATTTATTATTATTATTATTATTATTATTATTATTATTATTATCATCATCATTATTTACACTTCAAAAATGATTTTCTTAGTATTTTTGTCTTGGTTTCTAGTACAAATATCTAAACATTCTTGAATTAAGATACATTTACTTGAGAAGCAAAATGACTATAGACAGAAAGTCTTGTTTTTTGAAAAATGTATTAAAATGTATTTTTTTGTTTTGTTTTGTTTGAAGCAAAAACTATCTGCCAATGGGGTAAGAAAAATTATCTTAAGTCAAAGGGAAAACAAGATTTACCTCCCCCCCAATCAGTAATAAAATCATTTTTGGCAGTGAATTTAATATTTTTTTGCTAATAAAACTAACCAAATTGAGTGAAGTTTATTCTTAAAATAAGAAAACTATTTTCCAATTTTGCTTCTGAAGTTAATCTTGGTTTAGGAATGTTTGGACATTTTCTTCATTTTTTTTTTTTTAGCCTTTGACGTTCTTTTTTTTACTTTTTAGTTGACATCAGAGAAAGGAGCTTATGCCTTTGAAGAGAGTCTGTGTATTTGTGAACTTTAACGTTTGATAAAAACAGGGCATTGCAGCATCAGAGCACAAGCAGACAAACACTTTAAGCCAGAAAGAAGAAAAAAGATAAAAGCAAGCTCGCACTTCTGACAGAATGCAGCGATGGTCGGGCGGAAATGCTTTACGACTGGGAGTCATTCGTTTGGTTAGTGTCTCTGGCATGCAAACCGCAGAAGCAGGGCCTTTTACAGGACGAGAAACATGTTCACTGCTACAGACACACACGCACGCACGCACGCTCGCACGCTCGCAACCCCCATTACTGTGGTCCACGCTTAAGAACACACTCAAATTCAAACACATTTTACTGAGTTATTTATCTTGATGGTGATCTTGCATTTAAGAATGGCACATATTTCAGCAGTCACCGTGATGTCGTCCACTCGTTCATACAGAAGGACGGTGGTGATTGGGTGAAAGAGTCAGCTCGCAGGTGCTCTGCTTATCCAATCAGGTTCTGCGAAACTGAATTATGTGAATTATGATTTTCTCATCAATCATAAAATCTTGTGTGTTTCTCTTTGGACACCTACAGGGTGAACAGCGGCTTGGCATTTGGCCATTGAGAATAAAGCTGGAAAAGTACTTTTGAGTGAGAACCTGAGAACCGTCAGATCTTGAGCATAGTTCATCTGGATTTGCTGAATGCGAGACTGAATTTGAGTTTTGGATAATTTTAACAATTTATCAAATATTAATCAAAATGTATGGCCTTATTTTGCATTAGAGGAAAAAAAAGAGGGTCTGTTTAACCAAAGAGCTGCGTTTGGCCAGGCTGAGCAGATCTGTATTTAATTTAGAATTCCTCTGTGCTATAGACAGCACAAGGAAAAAAAGACTACAGGCAAATGTTTGAGTGAACAACCTTCTTGTTTCTTGAGCTTTTCTAGTATGTCATTAACCCACTTTATCAGGAGGGCTGAAAACAGTGGGAAAATGCACCCGGTGTCCTTTTTTCCCCCTCATCTGATGGTTTTATGTTTAATAGGAGATCATCCGGTTGTAAACACACAGCAAATTATTTGCCCAGGCAGCTGTGAGTGGAACTGCAGTCGGTTTATAACTCTGTTGGTCACTGAGAAGGAATTCATTGAGATTAATTAGAGATTGATTCAATCTGATATTAGCAGATTAATTCAGAGTGGTCTCTTTCTGATTACATATTGCTATTCAAACAATTACTGACAGCTGTAATATTGTGAAATATTATTACAATTTAAAATAACTGTTTTCTAAATAATATTTTTAAAATGTAATTTATTCCTGTGATGACAAAGCTGAATTTTCAGCAGCCATAACTCCAGTCTTGTTGTCACATTATCCTTAAGAAATCCTTTAAATATGCTGATTTTTGGTGCATTTCCTATTCATATTTCATATTATTATCAGTGTTAAAAACAGTTTTTTTAACGAATGGAAAGTAAAATTTTTATTATTATTTCTTTAGTCATAATCATTTAAGCAACCTTTTATCCAAAGCGACTTCCATATAGGACCCAGAAGCATCAATGGTAGTATTAACACAACTAAAACCTACACTATAAATACTACTTATACACTTTTTAAAAAATAAAGACATAAAAAGACAAACATGCATACAACAAATTTCAAAACTAACATTTAAATGAACAAATAAAAAAAACTAAAAAAAACAATTCAAAATGTTAAAGAACAAAAGGTATACGAGTATAATAATGATTCTAACATAAATCTAACAAGTCAAGTAACATCATAAATGTGTCTTTTGTTCAGTACCTAATGTATATCCCTGCTGAATGAAAGTATTTATTTAAAAAAAATAATTTGTCACTTTTTACTTTAAAGGGGTCATATGATGCTGCTAAAAAGAACATTATTTTGTGTATTTGGTGTAATGAAATGTGTTTATGCGGTTTAAAGTAAAAAAATACATTATTTTCCACATATTGTACGTTATTGTTTCTCCTCTATGCCCCCGCCTTTTTGAAACGCTTTCGATTTTTACAAAGCTCATCGGTTCTGAAAAAGCGAGTGTGCTGTGATTGGCCAGCTATCCAATGAGTTGTGATTGGCCGAATACCTCAAGCATGATGCCGTGTCCCGGCCGGAGCGACGAGACAAAAACATTAAAACCCATTACAAACGAGGCATCTGTGGCATCCAGTGGGGACATAATTACTGATTATAATGACTTATACTGTCTTTTTATGCGTTGCATTGCAATTCGCTGCGTAAACATAAAACTCTGTCTGCATTTGTGATCGGAGAAATGACAAACCCAAGCCCTACTCTACACCCTGGCCCCAACGCGCGTTTGAATCAATCAGTGAAATCTTTAACTGAAAACGTACGTAACGTGAGTCAGAACTGCCAGGCAATTGTAGTCAACTTATCTCCCAGGATCATAAACTCCCCCATAATGTGCTGCCCACATTTGGATATTTGGGGTTAAACTGTTCGGACCAGTGTTGTAATAACAACTTAACCACTGATTTGTAGTTGTGTCCTCTTTTGGAAGACCAAACAAAGTAGTTTCGCTTTCACAACGAAAAACACAGCGGCCTAGTGTGAGCCAAGCCCCGCTTAGCAGGGGGGGGGGGGGGGCGGTGAGGCCGGGATAGAGTGAGCTGAGGCGGCGGGGTCGAGAACGGTGCACCCGGCGGATGCGATGAATGAGCGGCCACCACATGTGACGACCCGGGCTGGACTCCACTTCGTCCACAGCGTGAAGTTGTAGTATTTCCTCGGCAACCAGCACAGATCAGCTCTAGGCATGACGAAGCGGATATAGTCCTCTTTTGGAAGACCAAACAAAGTAGTTTCGCTTTCACAACGAAGCACACAGCTCTTCACGACATGGCTGCAGCGTCAACAATACTACAGTGAGAATAAAAGTTATGCCTTCTTTCTTTGCGTGAACATTTGGGCGGCGTTATGCAAATCTTCCCACATAGTGAGGTAGCCATGAGAGGGTGTGTTAGAACGAGCCGTTTTAGGTAGGTGTGGCTGACTATGAACTTTTATAAAGAATAACTCTTTGGATTTGAGACTTTAGTCTTTGCAACTTTACAGATCTTCTTTATGCACCAAGAGTTTGTAATAAAAAGAGAAAGGAAAAATTTGAAATTGCATCATATGACCCCTTTAATAATAGAGGCAGTCTCAAAATGGATAGTTGTATGTATTTTTAGGCTAGAGTTGCCAGCGTCAGTGGAGCAAAATAAGTATCACTCTTTTTAGGAACAGTCTTTTTAGGGAAATACAGGGAACTCTAATTTTTGTATTACATATTGGGATTTAAATAAATTGGTGGCTGGTGACAAATGAAATTAATTTTAATCTAATACTAAAGTGTTGCATACTGTTACACACATATCCATTCGTCTAACCTAGCAACAATCAATGGCTCACTCAAAAGGTAAATGTCTTTCACATCCATCTTTTGCGATCTGTTTCCCATTCTAAACTTTAATGATTTAAATCCAATAGTTGAAATCCTGACGCATTCTCAGCTGTCTGGGTGTAATATACAAAGCTTTTCATATTGATTTAATATGGAACACAATTTTGTTCCCTTAAATATGGAATGATTCTGCTAACTTCAGGGCAGTTGGCAACACTGGGTCAAAGGTTGTCTAGGACTCACACTCTTAGTCGGAGTCTTACAGATGCGGTGTTGTGCATCACTTTTTCTCTTTCACACGGTCTGTAATGTTATCCAGGACAACTGCATATATCAGAGTTTGATGCCTTCCAGACGCAACACTGATGTGTGCACCCTCAGCTAGCGCAATGAAACCAGCAGCAGACTGAAACTGTATTTATAGGAAGTATGAATAGATTTCACATCTGGAAATGAAAACCCTGCCCAAGATGACATCTATAGTTTATGCTAGTTATTGATACAGTAGATGCTGAATTGATGGTTAACTTGGTTTTGTGTGCTGTAACATCCACAACTATGCTTCAAGAGTATAAAGGAATAGTGTTGCACAATTAAGTTAGTGATTATGTCCACTATGATTAAGTAATTGAGAAGTTCTTGTCCAACATTTTTACAATAAGATCTCACTTTTTTTAAGAAAAAGTCAAAATCAAAAGTGAAAGTAAATGCATTTATAATTTTATAGTTAAGATTTCCATTTCAAATTAATGCTGTTCTCTTAAAATTTCTATTCATCAAAGAATCCTGAGCAAAAAAAGGATCACACAAAAATATTATGTAGGACAACTGTTTTAAACATGAATAATATGAAGAAATTTTTCTTGAGCACCAAATCAGCATATAGAATATTCGGAGGAAGGTTCATGTGACACTGCAGACTGGAGTAATGGCTGTTGAAAATTCAGCTTCCCCTTCAGGAACTCGAGCTGCGTCGAAACACTTTGGGAACGCCCTTGCGTGACCGCGTTCTGAAGCACGTGTCAAATCCGTCAAATGGACCAGCGAGACGTCACGAGCAGGGCGACGTAAGCACCAGAAAGCATAAAAGAACATCCGGCCGGGCGCAAACCAGCTTCTGCTCTTCCGTAGCGCTCTGTGTATGTGTCTGTCTATTTACTGTTGTCTGTCCTCACAAGCACTCATGTATATAAAACAATGAGAAGTCTATGGCGAGTGAACGGCATTACAAATGCTGTGTTCCTCCCTGTCCACGATATCTGGCGGTGGGGGATACACACGATGTGTGTGTCGTTTGTTTTGGAGCAGAGCATGCACGGTCAGCTTTCGAACAGCTGATTGTCATCACTGCGAGCTCTCGCTGCGAGCTCCGCATCGCGCCTGGCTGCGTTTGATGACAGCGGCCAGGCTCGCGATCCCGCTGGCAGCGGTCCCGCTGTTGCGAGGCACAGTGCAGACTGTTGTCGTAGGGATCGCGGGTGGATTTAGCGGAGGAATCCGAGACGGGCTCGTCCTTTTCTCGGTCCTCACCCGCTAGATCCACGGCTCTCTCTCTCGCGCGCCCCCCCACCCACGAGAGAGAAAGAGCCAGACGCTTCATCTATCTTCCTCAGAGGAGGTGGATGTGACGAGTGTCGAGACAGAGGAGACTGTGGACTCGCCACCCCAGTCCCTCGCGTATGAGGTGTGATTCGTGATTATGGGGGTGTGTTTTGTGCAGTCGCCAATATAAAATATCGTTTGGCCAGCCTAGATACAGGACGCTCGTCCTAAAAATAATTAGACAAGCTTTTTCTGAATCCAGATCACAGCCTTCACGATGGGGCCTTCCGTTTTTCCCCGATCTCTATTGCTGAGGTGTCAAGATCTTGGGAGAAACCGTACTCATCCCGTATATACAGCCCCACAGTCTCTAATTATTCAAGAACATCGTGGGGCTGAATGATAAGGTATATGGGGCGATGACAGTGGTGGAGCAGATGCTTGCGAGCTAACTCTCCCCATCCTCAGCATCGCCCCTGAAGGCCCCGAAGCTTCCCACCAAGCCCGTTAGGCTTACATCGAGTCTGGTTGGGAAAGCTTATACGGCGGTAGGTCAGACTGGCGCATGTTTGCACACCATGGCGGTGTTACAAGCATACCAGGCTGACCTGCTCAGGGTGGGGCTGCTGAGCGAGCAGCAGCCCAAGTCATAAAGCTCCTCATATCGCCAGTCTCAAAAACAGAGCGTTGCAACCCGCAACCCTCCACAGAAAGATCGGGGGTCGGGGCGATGCTCTCAGTTGGGGTCTTATAAACCGAAAACGGATCTGCGGACCGTTATGTGTCTAAGAGGACCTCGGCGAAATGGCCCTACCATTGTCAGGTCCCTGAGGGCAACCCACCTGTGGAGGAAAGGATAACACCTCAGTATACGGTGCCCAATCCTCCTCAGTGCCCTCACGGAGGCTTATTGATACCCCTGCCACCCTCGGTGCTTCAGGGCTCAGTGAGCTCCGACGAGCGAAAATCCCAGCTGCCGCCCGGCAACGGTACGGCACGGGAGAGCTCGCCCCCTCAAATGAGGGTACTACAGCAGTCGGGTCAGTTGTTCCCTCAATGCCCTCATGGAGGTTCATTGATACCACTGCCACCTCGGCTTCAGGGCTCAGTGAGCTCCGACGAGCGAATTTCCCAGCTGCCGCCCGGCAACGTTATGGCACGGGAGAGCTCGCCCCCTCAAGTGAGGGTGCTACAGCAGTCAGGTCGTTTGTTCCTTCAGTGCAGTCACGGAGGTTCATTGATACCCCTGCCACCTCGGTGCTTCAGGGCTCAGTGAGGTCCAACGAGCGAAATTCCCAGCTGCCGCCCGGCAACGGTTCGGCACGGGAGAGCTAGCCCCCTCAAGTGAGGGTGCTACAGCAGTCAGTCGGTCGTTCCCTGCCAGTCATCCGCTTCAGAGCATCGAACTGGCTCCTCTAATAATACCAGAAGCCAGCCTCGAGAGGCTGGTTCCCTTAATAGATTTTCTGGTAGCGTGGAAACTTATACCAAATATCTCAAAATGGGCCCTGCAGATTGTAGAGAAAGGTTACAGAATCCAGTTCGGTTCTCGTCCGCCTCGTTTCAACGGGGTCATCCCCACACTAGTGGGCCCCAAGCAGGCTCTGGTAATGGAACAAGAAGTAGATACTCTCTTGAGGAAGGGGGCCTTAGAACGTGTACCTCCTCTCTCGAGAGCGTCCGGGTTCTACAACCGTTACTTCATCGTTCAGAAGTAGGATGGGGGGTTGCGACCCTCGGTGCTTCAGGGCTCAGTGAGCTCCGGCGAGCGGAAATCCCAGCTGCCGCTCGACAACGGTACGGCACGGGAGAGCTAGTCCCCTCAAGTGAGGGTGCCACAGCACTCGGGTCGGTTATTCCCTCAGTGCCCTCATGGAGGTTCACTTATACCCCTGCCACCTCGGCGCTTCAGGGATCAGTGAGCTCCGACGAGCGAAATTCCAAGCTGCCGCCCGGCAACGGTACGGCACGGGAGAGCTCGCCCCTCAAGTGAGGGTGATACAGCAGTCAGGTCGGTTGTTCCCTGACGGTCATCCGCTTCAGGGCACGAAAAGGCTCCTCTTAATACCAGGAGCACAGCCTCGAGAGGCTGGTTCCCTTAGTAGATTTTCTTGTAGCGTGGAAACTTCTACCAAATATCTCAAAATGGGTCTTGCAGATTGTAGAGTAAGGTTACAGAATCTAGTTCGGTTCTCGTCCGCCTCGTTTCCACGGGGTCATCCCCACACTAGTGGGCCCCGAGCAGGCTCTGGTAATGAAACAAGAAGTAGATACTCTCTTGAGGAAGGGGGCATAGAACGTGTTCCTCCTCTCTCTCGAGAGAGTCCGGGTTCTACAGCCGTTACTTCATCGTTCGAAGAAGGATGGGGGAGTTGCGTCTGATCTTAGATCTCCGTCTTCTAAACCGCACTATCAAACGGCTTCGGTTCAAGATACTCACTATCAAGCAAATAGTATCTCAGATCCAGTCCAAAGACTGGTTTGTTACGATAGATCTCAGAGAAGCTTATTTCCATGTTTACATCCTCCCTCAACACTGGAAGTTCCTGAGGTTGCTTTCGGGGGCGAAGCATACCAAAAAATCGAGTTCTTCCCTTTGGCCTGTCACTCACACCCCACACTTTCACGAAGTGTGTGGATGCTGCTCTGGCTCCACTGCGACTCCAGGGCATCCGCATACTCAATTATTTCGACGATTGGTTAATACTAGCTCAATCTGAGCAGATGTCGGCTCGGCATCGAGATGTCGTCCTCTCCCATATGTGAGAGCTGGGGTTAAGACTAAACGCCCAGAAGAGTGTTCTTTCTCCACTACAGAGAACCAATTATTTAAGCGTGGTGTGGGACTCAACCTCGATGAAGGCACGTCTGTCTCCTACTCGAATCGAGTCAATCCTCACGACAATCACGAGAGTAAGAGAAGGCCAGTCACCCACTGTCAAACAGTTTCTGAGGTTGTTGGGCCTGATGGCAGCAGCATCCAACATGATACCTCTTGGCCTGCTGTACATGAGACCCTTGCAGTGGTGGTTCAGAACCAAGGGATTTTCCCCGAGGTGGAATCCGCTTTGCATGATCAAGGTCACGAGGCGATGCTTACGTGCCTTGGACATGTGGAGGAAATGTTGGTTCTTGTCTCAGGGCCCGGTGTTGGGGTCTCCTTGTCGTCATGTAACGCTAACGACAGATGCCTTTCTCACGGGCTGGGGGGCGGTCATGATTGGCCGCTCTGCCCAGGGTCTGTGGGATGGCCATCATCTCTTGTGGCACATCAACTGGCGGGGAATGCTGGCCGTGTTTTGAGCTCTGACACACTTCCTTCCAAACCTAAGGGGAAATCATGTGCTTGACCGCACAGACAACACATCGGTGGTCTCCTACATCAATCAGCGGAGTTATGGAAGCTGTTGGCATGGCCCCTGAGGGGGCACAGCTCCTAGCATCTGGTCTCTCAACTGAGGTTGTTGAGACTATACTCCAGTCCAGAGCTCCCGCCACTAGGAAACAGTATGCCTTGAAGTGGAAACTTGTAGCTTCATGTGCGGACAGCGACTACAGGACCGTCAACTGCCCAATTGGTACAGTCTGGAGGCTTTCTGGCAGGAGCGATTCTCACAGGGTTATCTCCTACACTCTGAAGGCTAACGTGGCGGCCTTAGCTTGACTAACCACAACCTTCTGGTGGTCAATCATGGGAAGACACCGATTGCCACTCGGTCCTCGTGGCACCCTGGGCGGAGGCCTGTGGTTACAGTTCACCAGGGCCCATAGTACTTCAGGAATTATGTCCTCCTCCGTACCAGGAAGTAGGCCAAGAAGGCTTAATCTGCTCTGTCCAGTTCGAGCAATGGACGCTTACGCACACAGAGCTGCCCCGTCGCGTAAGGCAGATCAGCTTTTGTTTGTTTTGGTCCGCCAAAGAAGGGACTTCCGGCGACCAAGCAGACTATGAGTAAGTGGGTGGTCGAGACCATCTCACTAGCCTACGAGTCCTCTGGCCTCCCATCACCTATGGGGTCAGAGCGCACTCGACCAGGAGAATGGCGGCCTCCAAGGCTTTCAGCTTGGTGTGGCCTTGCAGGACATTTGTGCTGTGGCGGGCTGGTCCTCTCCACACACTTTGGTCCACTTTTACAACCTAGACCTGGCTTCTACCCCAGGTTCCCAAGTTCTCTCTTCGTGATGTGCTAATAAGATACACACACAGGCAGGGACTCGGTAGTATGGCGCAGGGGGTATATCGTTACCAAAGTGTTTTAGACGCAGCGCCGAGTCCTGAAGGGGAAACGTCTCTAGGTAGATGTAACCATGGTTCACGAGGGAACGAGACGCTGGTCTCTTTGCCTAATCCCCTGCATCCTGCAGGCGCTCTTCCATAGAAGCTGGTTTGCGCCCGGCGGAGTGTTGCATGCTTTATGGGCTGACGTACCACCCTGCTCGTGACGTTCTCGCTGCGGTCCATTGGACGGATGTGACACGTCGCTTAAGAAAGCGGTCAGCCAGGGCGTTCGCACAGTGTTCGACGCAGCGTCTCGTTCCTCGGGGAACCATGGTTACATACAACTAGAGACGTTGTGACATCAGCGTGTAAAATGAACATTTTAAATATATAAAAATAAAAAAACAGTTATTTTAAATATAATAATAGTTCACACATCAAAGATTTACTTGAATCTGTTTTTCATTTTTGTTTTGTTTAAATCAAAGAAATGCAGGCTCTGTGAGCATAAGAGACTTCTTTCAAAAACATAAAAAAACTTACTGACCCCCAAACCTTTGAACGGTAGTGTAACATCTAGTCATAAGTGAGTTTTAAATGGTCTTCACCTTAGATGAGTGAAAAAATGCGTTCGAAATATCACCTGATGCTCAAAAAGAAGCTTTAGAACCTAAGCGAGTAGTATCAGTGATTAATTTATTCACAATGCTTTCTGTTCATGCAGCAGTGGAAGACTTTTGATTCACAAATAACACACAGTGACCTCTGTGGCTGTCTTTTGCTCACTCTGTCAGTAGCTATGCTGTTCCAAAGAGGCCAGACTATTCTTATAAGTTCCCTCAACTGCCGTTCCCTCAGCCTTGACCCATGCAAACAAGTCTGAATCACAGGGACCTAATTAAGTCCTCTTTTTTTTCTTCACCACTTCCCTCTGTTTTGGCATAAAGAAAACAGTTGCATGCATTAGAGTTTTCCCTTTCATCAGTCCAAACACTCTGGAATGTGACCCCCATTAAATTCATTTCAATTACACTTAGCATCAGCAAGCGTTCAGGAGGAATATATGTAATTTCACAGAGTGGATGTGTGTCTGACAGGTTTCTCTGAGTGGAAAATAAGCACCAGACATTCAGTGGCTGTTGTTTTAATCAGCAACCTTTCGGTATGACTCTGTCCTCAACTGTTGGTCTTATTTAACAACATATTGGATGTAAAAACTAATATTTGTGCAAGAACAGTTTCTGAATACATTTTTGACACTGCCTATAGTTTCACTATACTAAAAAAACCTAAGGTTTACTGAGTCCTTTGCGGCGAAATGCAGCCAAACTGAAACAGTGAAGGTATCCTGAATATTTTTGTCTCCCTCAATCTACTGTGGTCTTAGCTCAAACTCAGGTAGCCCCTACATAAAACCCAACAGTCCATAACTATTCTAATCTGAACGCTTCACTGGTTTTTAATGAAGCCCATTAAACATGTGTTCTGGGGGTCCTTCAGCACTGTGTTTTAGGGCCCGGCAGCAGGGGGTTTAGTGGCTGATGCGTCCCCAGGCAGCCACGCTGATCAACACAGCAGTTTTATGGGACTGGGATTTTAGAGAGCGTACAAGAGAAGGAAGTGTCGGCCGTAGCTGTTAAACTATAAATTGTGACGTCACAATTTGTACTGGAAAACAAGACAAAAATAATGAGGATGAACCTCACTTTTTGCAGTGAAGGTAAGAAACAGTCAAGACAGACAAGAAATAGCAGACATCTGAGAAACAAACAAACCAGCAAAACCTTAAAGGAATAGTTCTTTAAAAAATGAAAAAACATTATTTTTTTCATCCTCATGCTATAACTGTGACTTTGTTTCTAATTTTTGAAGAATGTGAATCAAGACTGGTGCTTCAAGCTTCAGAATGACAAAAAAGCACTATAAACGTATTATAAAAGTGGTCTGTGGTTTATGGAAGAAATGTATACAGATTTGGAATGGCATAGGGGTGAGTAAATAAATGACAGAATTTTTATTTTGGGCTGAATTAATCCTTTAAGTATTGCAATATGTCTGCTGAATCAGTGCGTATGCGCATGGGAGTTAGATCTATGCTGCTAACTGCTGAATAGATTAATGACTTTCAACCCAAGGTGTGAGGTACTTGCTTTGTTTTGACAAGAGTTGTGAATAATTGTTATAAATCAAATTATGCGTTCAAAACTTGTATCACCCAGTGTAAATGATCCATGCTTTCCACAGGAGGATTTTTTCCAGGGAATAAATGCACTTTTAATGGCTGGCCTCTAGATGGCTCTGCACTAAGCAGAACTGAGTTCCAATAGTGTAAAATCAATGCAGAATAAAGACCTGTAAAGACCCCCAATAACTGTGGAATGATTTAGTTTTTGAGGATCTAATGAAAGCACCTGTGTTCTCTTTTCCTTTTTTAAAAAATTCATGGTGATTTAATTAAGAGCAGAGATCTTTTCATTGAATGCAGAGAGAGGAACAGATTTAAATGTTACTCAATGTAAATTATGCTTAATTAAGGCCAATTAGACTCAACATGCTTTATACCAGATTCTAATGGTTGTAAGTGCTCTGCTAAAAAAAATTCACCTGTAAATGTTTTTGGATAGTAATGATCTGCGAATAAGTAGGACAAAACCTATTACTGTAGCTTACATGTCACTCATGAGAACTGCAAAGGAGGAAACAAGCAAGAGAATGAGAGAATGAAGGGCAAAGTGAGGGTATTCCAGGAGGGTTTAGAGCCGTTGGCTGTAATCATATAATTGTAGGATATCCTCTCTCTGAGCTCTACTAGTCTAGTGGATGGTGGGCCTCTTAATGACCCTTGACCTTTGTGATCCCTTGACCTTGAGAACGGGAGTTGAGGGAAACAGATTGGAGAAGATGTCAAATCTGCAGCATTTATCCGTCAGTACTGCATTTAACTCAGGAGTGAGGTGGGGTTATGACCAGATGCATGCTGGAGTATTTGTGCTGTAGTGTGTATATGAATCTGTTTCAGGGTTATCGGTCAAGTTTGGGTGAAACTGTCCCCTGATGAACTTATGGTATTTTTTGTGAACTTCACTTGTTCACGTGACTTATATTAGTATGTATATCTCACATAGTATGTGTTACCGTAAGGTGGCCAGAATTCTGAAATGAAAACCTGGGACATTTTCTTAATTACATAATTACTATTATACTCCTATTATAATTAATCATTATAAATGTTTATGGATCAAACTGATCCTAACTTGTTTTAATAATACAATTGATCAAAATTCACACTATAAAATATTAAATAGTAAACATTGCATATAGCAGACCAAAACAATATTATAAAATTATGACCATATTTAACATTTCCTAATGCTGTTAATATTTTCATTTTCATAAACCTATGTTGCGTGTTTGCGGTTACAGTGCTGTTCATATAGACACTTCAGTTCTAGCCTTAATACTTGTATCCTTTGCAAACTGCTTAGGCATTTGTCATGCATTACTCAAAATATGCACTCTCTTAAGAGTTGTTTTGGTTAGACATTGTCTGCCAAGAGCATAAACATAAAGCTTAATAAATATGAGTGCTTTAGTAAATCTGGGTCTTCGTCAAAGATCACTGGATCTGGCAACCTTGTGTTCCCTGCTCCTATCCTAATATGTGATGGACTTAGAGGAGGAAATATTTGGGGAGATTCCGAGAACTTTCCAACGTCCATTCACCCAATCCAGCAATGATCTGGGAAATCCAAGCAAAATTGCAGGATGCTGTTTCACAGATTGGAATAAAGTGCAGAACTGTGAAGGGCAGAGAGTCTTAAGCCACCCTGAGTGTTGTCCTTGTACTCTTTCATGCTCATGATATGAAAAAATTAGCAGTACTGCATGTGACATTGAAGTGTTTGTATTGAAATGAGCATTGGCTAGTTTAGAGCTGCCGCTCATGGGGATATTCTGTATATTGTTTTTACTGCTTTGTTAAAAGCCATTGGTGTTTCTGAGTGAAGCAAACCAGCTCTTCCTGTTTTCATTTCAGCTTAATGCTCGCTCCAATTCTCTTTTTTATTTTTCTATTTTGCTCAATCCTTGTTGTTCTTAAACCACAGAACATTTCAATACACAGGATTTTGAATGTTTTAAGAAGCCACTGTTTCTGATTGCACAGAATTCTTGAAATGCGAGAATTACATGATAAAAACGTGAATGTTGGAGATAAAGTTAATGTGGCTTTACAGTAGAGTTTTAGACCAATGAGATTTCAAAATGGGTGAGTTTGGAATTATAGAGCATGATCTGAATTCCGTTTACATTGGTTCTGTTGTCTTGTGTTGTCTCCATAGCACTGGGAATAGAGTTATATTTACTGTAGGGGAATTTTATGGAAGATATATGCCCTGGATACAATAATTTTTACTCGTATGCTCTTTACCATTGTATTCAGTGTTTAGAGTATGTAGCAGAGTTGACTGCTCTTCTGTCAACTCTCATCTCAAGTCGGTCTTGTTTATGAGTGTTGTGTTTGGATGTCACCTTCATGGCTGTCAGGTATAACCAAGCATTTGTGTATGGGAACTCACTCCATCAAATGTTTCTTACAGAAGTAGATGGGCTAAAATGGCAGTTCTCTCTCTCTGTAATGTGACTAATGCGACAGCGCTGACTAGCTCCAGAATCATCTTCGGCCAAACACTCTGGATGACACACAGGCTCCATGATGAGTGTTCGGGTAGATGCAGTTGTAAAACACAGATATATCTGTCTGAGATACGCCAGGAGATTAATCCTCTTGTTAATTCATAAAATGTAGGGGATACATTGAAGTCTTTTTCTCACAGTTTATGTTTGGCTTCTTTCATTTATTATTATTATTATTTTTTTTTAAATTCTTTCTAAGGAAAACAGTGAGTGTGGAAAACAGAACTCATGTTCGGCGCTCCTCTTACAGAATGTCTCTTTCTCTCTCTCTCTCCCTTCCTACCCATTTAACAGGATAAATAATTGTTATCATCATATTTTTCACGTTTGAAATGTTGTGTTTACATTGGCTTATGTTTTTGGAAGCCGTGTGCAGGTTCATATTTTTCAAAGACGCATTTTTCAATTTAGCGAGCCAAAACAGCGAGCTGCAGTAGTTATGTTGACCAGCTTGGCCAGACCAGCAAAATATGGTAAACAAATTGAAATAATATGGCATACGTTCAAAAAATAGTTCCACTTTGATAACTACAGGCCAATTTTGTTTTTCCAGTTAATTATAATGAAATAACATGCATAAGCAAGACTATTCTGGCACAAATCTGGACCGTTTAAGGCATTTCAGTGTGTGCTACAGACAAAAATATTTTCTTTTGACTATTAACAGAAGAAAATGGTGTTTAGGCAACCTAAAGAACTGTAATCAGCTTGTGCAATTTTCGGGCGCTCGGGTTAAAGTGAAGTTCAGTACCTAAACTAAAGCGATTACATCAGTCAGTATAAATAGTTTTACACAGAATACGAGAGAAAGGAGAGGGTTATGATGCAAATAGATGAAACATCAATCAAAATAGTATGAGAAACAGAGAGGTTGATTGATTCTTGTAATCTTAAAACTTAATCTTAATTTTCTTAATGAAAACATGTTCTCTCGTGTGCTTCTCTCTGATGAATAGCAGACGAGAGGAGGGTGATCAACAGTATTTTGCTGTGTGGAGTGAAGAGATGAGACGGGATTTGAACCACACTAAAAACAACAAAGCTAGCCCTTGCTCTCTCCCAGCATACAGACAACACTATTTCATTCATGCTACTGTGTAAGACACATTGCCTTCAGAAGTGGGAATACTGACCCTGCTCAATTTTACATGTGAAAAAGGTTAAAGTTACTCAGTGTTACTGTTGAGCTGTTTTCTTCATTTAAAAAACAAGCAAACGGTGCCAGGTTTATGTCAGATCCCGATTCCGATGACTGTGCAGGATGTTTTTGTTTTTGGTGTGTGACTGTCTGTTAAAGCTGCACTCAGTATTTTTTCTTTAAATTGAATCCATTTGTTTTTTTCAGTAAAGTTTTAAGCCTAATGTTGTAAATCTTACATGGAGTGGGTCACGTCATGGAGGACTCCATGTTGTGATCACATGACCAGTTGACTGCTACTCAAAACAAATTAGTATCCATGGGAGTTGTTTTATGGTAGCTAAGTATATTTTTTATTTAAAGAAATGAATACTTTTATTTAGCAAGGATCTATTAAATTGATCAAAAGTGACAGTAAAGACATTTATGATACAAATACTTCTATTTCAAATAAATGTTGTTCTTTTTAACATTCTATTGAAGTTTCTTTGCATCAAAGAATCCTGAAAAAAAGTATTACTGTTTCCATAAAAATATTAAGTAGCAAGTAATGGCTGTTGAAAATTACAGGAATGAGCTTTGTCATTACAGGAATAAATTACATTTTAAAATATGCACACTATTACTGTTGATTAATTTTTGATCTTTTAAATAAATGGTGCCTTGTGGCATGAGATTTGTTATATATTATTATAAAAAAAATTTTTTTTTTATGGTAGTGTGTACATATACTGTATATAGTATCTATGTGTGTGTGATGTTTAGTGGTCGTCTTGGTGCTTGTGTGTTGGTTTTCTGTGTGTGTGTGTGTTCTCACACTTGATTGGTTGATTCTGGCATATTATTGTCAGAGGTCAATTAGTAAAACCTCTTGCCGACCATCCCTCCCTCTGATTGATCCTACAGTGTAAACACACATACACACACGCTTGCACACAGACTTCTGACAGGGGGCTTAGTACGTGCCATTTTGCACTGACAAATTAGATTCTTACCACTGTGTATCCTTAACCTTTGCATACCGGTCAAGCACTCACTAGATCCCTAAGAGACATAATAAACACACACATTTCACAACCTGCAGTAGTTGCTGGTCTCTGCTCAGAAGATTTTGGAGTATAAAGCAGTAAACTAGGTTAATCTATAAAATTCTAACTATTAAGTAGCACAACTGTTGTCAACATTGATAATGATGAGAAATGTTTCTTAAGAACCAAATCAGCAAGTGCGACTGATTCTAAAGGATAATTGACAATGCACAGACTAGATTAATGGCTGCTGAAAATTCAGCTTTATCACAGAAGTACAATATGTCTTGAAATTATTAAAAAAATAAAAAGTAAAATTTTAAATTGTAATAATATTACAGTTTTTGCTATACATTTGATCAAATATAAATAGCCTTGGTGAGCATAAGAGACTTTTTACTAAATAACCCCGTTCACTTACTAACCCCATTAATTAGGCACTGCCTAAAGATATGTTAAAGATTTCTAATCCCAAGCTGATTTTTTTTTGCACAATATGAGAAAAGAATATCTGTCTAGAATTGATTCGTTTTTCGATCTGCCACAGTAGTTGTGTTTCTGTTTGATTGGCATTTTTTTCTACAGTTTTGTGCAGTGCAGCAGACGGACTGTGAACTGTCCATGGGCATGCGTTTAAGGCTTAGACTAGTTAGCACAAATTTCAATTCCTGCAAAAAGGCCAATTCCAAAATTCATAGTTGATGTAGAGGAGAAACTACTTTTTTGGAAAACTACGGTTTACGCTTTTGGAGAGATGGTAAATTTCCACTCAGTGGTGACCTATGAAAACTAAATATTATTTGCTTCTGCTCCATCATAATCCATCTTAGCAAGGTTCTTTTAGCTACCTGTGTGGCAGCAGACAAATAAACTTAAAAGAGCCGGTGCTTAGAAGTTTGAGGGTGACATTTGACAGCAATTGTTCAAAAATTCAAAGGCTTCTTGTAAGCACCTACCACATTCCTTTTTTCAAGTTGAATTTGACTTATTTTCTAATGGAGGAGGCGAAATGGCTAGCAAACATATTACCCATGAAGTAGACTTCTGAACAAAGCATCAAACGAGAGTTCTGTTTGAAATATGACTAAGGAATATTTTCACATGCTCCAAAATGCAGGAGAGCCAGACTCCAATTTTTTCTGACCCGTTTTATAAATCTACCTACATGTAATGCTGAATTGAATTGTGGCTGCGAGGAACACCAAGAAGCAAGATCAACAAACATCTGTGAATATCAGTAGTTTTACTGTGTTCGTTTTACCCAACTATTAATTTTAAAAACGTTGTTCAATTTACTTAAATATATTCAAAGTTTTGACTTACTGCGTACTGCTGGAAATAACAACAGACCAGATCAGAGCGAGACATTGGCAGAAGACCGTTGAATTGTTACGGCATTTTCTGTTCTGCATTTGGTTTAACATTTCAGATTGTCAAATGGCAGGCCCAGTAATGATATATGTGATTACTTGCAGCTAATTTGCACATCAGTTCATTAAAATTAACCAAATTATTTGAAATGCTGATGAATTAATATCAACTAATCTTATCGATGTTCGGTTCCCAAGGCCACTGTGGTTGGTAGGGAAAATTCTGTACAGAATTGACTTATTAGGTATGATTCATTCATTTTATTATTTATTGATTTTATTAATTGAATGATTTATTATTGCATTTTTTTAAATTAAGTTTAATATATGAAAAATGACAGCCCTAATTTTAACACTTTAACGTTAACTTTTATTTTGAATAAGGTTTTGAAAAGAAACATCCTCCTTGTAAATAGTGAGATTAACTAAATCCTCACCTTCAATTCTTAGCCTCATCGTTTTCTCTCTGTTTGTCCTTTCTCAAATCGTTGACGCACTGATGAACCACAAGTCTCTCCAGATCAGACACGCTGCAGTGGGCAAATAATCGCTCCCAGATTAGCTCAGGTTATTGTGTTTATTTTTCACAACTGCTGAGATATTAACTACCTAATCAGCCACAGCTGTGTCCGCCCCTCTTTCTGTTTACAAGAAAAATTAGCAGCACCTAATTATCTAACTGAGGTGCTCAGATGCAAAGGCCTTAGTTTCGCTTCTAAAGAAGTAAGGAATTCTAAAGATGGGTTAGTATTCCTAAATACTTAACCAGTTGCCTTGGAATGTTTCCACTCTACTTTGCCAGAACGCCAGAATGAGCCCATGTTGAGATAAGATCACTATGCACAGCATACTATCACATCTGTATTTACTTCACACGTGAAATGTGACTAAACTTGAGGGTTTATTACTGGGATGTTATCTCTCCTGTCTTAAAATGTCAACTTGTTTCCTGTATTATGTGTATATCCAACCCAAATTGGGTTCAGGACACCTGAGTAGTTCACTAGAAAATGATGGTAAGTAAATAATTATCTTGAGTTTTCATATTGTTCAATACCAGTATGACTTTCTGTGGGACACAAAAGTGAAACAATGAAACATACTTACTTTCAGACAATGAAAGTCAGTGGGGTCCGGTGGTGTTTTGGACTTTAATATGTGGAGAAAAGTAGTTTAAACATTCTTTAAAATGTCTACTTTTGTGTCCTACAGTAGAAAGATAATCACACAGGTTTAAAACGTTATGAGGTTGAGTAAAATAAATGATGAACAAATTTTCCTTTTTGAATGATCTAGCTATTAAATAAAAGACCTGAAAGTTCAAAATATTGCACTTGTTAAATTAAACATCAGTGTGGTCTGCATAAAATCAGGGAGAATTTGGGGCAAATCACAGACTCATGTTTCATGTTTCTTGATCCACTAATATTCTATCAGAAGTGGAATCAGTACATTAGAAGCATTTCCAAATCCATGCTCATTCATGAGTGCACAGGTTATCTCAGGTGAGAAGGCAGAGATGGTATGAAGATGAAGACATAGTTTTCTGCTGTGACCCTCATGTTTCCACATGTAGCAGGTCTGATGTAGAAGCCAAGGGTAGATTTCACTGGGTAGCAGAAGCTGGACAGATGATAACTATCTTTGATGTTGAACTTTTGCCAAGCCTTGGCTCTATTAGCTGTCTGTCTACAGAGCCAAGTGCACATTGTTTTTTTTTGGGTCCAATTTGGAGGCAGAGTACTCAAGGACTACTCTTTTTGTGACTTTGCAACATAATATATCTATATATATATATATATATATTATATATATATATTATATATTATATATATATCTTATTTTATTTAAGTTTTTATTAGAAACCATACCCCTGTTGTATACATGTTGTGTTCAGATCTCTGTAGAAGGATCTTAAGATCGCCCTTTTCAGATGAAAGAACACGGTGTTATATCTACATGAAATATGTCTGTGGGTTTCAAGGATCTACTTGGCTGTTTTTTCCCCTCAGAGGGAACTGCAGGGATGCAGATTAATGAAGAACCCAGAGAGGAACAGATAGGTGAGAGGAAGTTTGAAAAATGTCTGAGTGAGGATTTTTGGATGTCTATATCTGAGAATCATCATTGAAGCTGCTGAAACATCTTAAGAGGTGTGTTTTAGTGATACTCTGGTTGGCACAGGGTTTCTTGTCAGTATTGGTAAAATTTAATTTCAATGCACATCAAGTTTGAGCAAAAAATGAAACATAAGTTTATGCAAGCAGGAGCTCGTACAGTTTTGTCGGGTAACAGTGGCCATTACACACTTCACCTCTTCTGCGCATTAATCCTGTTCTGTACACACAGAGTTTGGTTATTTACAGAGCTACATGTCATGACTCATTTGCTAATTTTGACACTAGTCTGTTTCCCTCCAACGTAGTTGCTTCCAACAGCTTTGCGGTCGAAGACTAACCCATACATTACAGTTCACAGAGAGCATGCTGTTTAAAGACGCGGCTTAAAGAACATAAACAGCATCTCTGTTGGTGGGCACTTATTAAAATTGTTAATATGTCTCTTGTCAAAAACAACAAGTGGGTTCAATTGTTGAAAAGATGGCTACTACAGTTACCACTGGCAACCACTGTGATTTCAGGAGTTGCTTCTGTACATTCACAATGATAATTTAGGGATTCACTACTGTATTTACAGTAAATGTGACTGTAAACATTTTCACAGAGTATGTGGTTAGTATGTCTTTTCTGAAATGCTAACAGCTATTCTCAAAGAGTTGGTGCTCCTTTGGCGAAATTTAAATCATGTGATGTTTGATATCATAATGAATGTCATAGTTTCTTTTCTTTGGCTGTGTGTAATGCCACTGCACTGACAAACTAACTGGCATATGAGGTTCTGCAGGTCATTCCAATATATGCAGTACAAATGCAGTAGATGCTGAGGCTGTTAAATTTTAAAAGCCAAGGAATACACAGTATATACACATGCATGTACAGTACGATGAGAAAATCCTGACCCGTTGTTCAACTGCAAAATGTTTTGTACATTTAAAACTGAATGTCTTACAACTTCCAGAAGATACATTTTACAATGTTTTGAGATCAAGTGTAATATTTAAACTTTCGTGTTTCCAGAAAATTAGAGAAAGGGATTATTATGTGACTCACAGCTAAAGCAAAAGATTATATTACTGGATTGTGGCCAGAGCATAATCACAATGACTCAGTATTAAGTGATGTTCTGGTGGAGAGCCACCGACAGTCTTCTCTGAGTAGATGCAGAATACCACGCACACTTATTTAACCCAGTGTTTAGATAATGTCTTTGGGAACAGGTTTTCAACAGACTGTTTGGCATTCATTTAGCATAGTTAGAGGGTTTATAAATATGGAAGAAATTGTATTTATTGCTTAACATTCATTTGAGAAGCAATAGACCAGAAAGTTTTGTTTTAGTACTGCGCACCATCATTAAAAACCTTTAGTCGAGGTTATAAGATGTTAGAATCCAGTCTGTAAATTGGGGTTTCTCCAACTATGGGCACTTTTGGACTTTTAGAAAATAAAATTATTTATTATAATTTTATCCAAAATAAAAAAAAATTTTACACTCTCACTAGTTTATTTAATTTGTCTGCACAGAGTGTCCAGCAGTGGATATACAGTACATGTGTTTCTCTGAAATTCATGATCATTTCATTTTCCACCACATCTCAAATGGCGTTTTGTGTTTAATAACATTTTTTGGTGGGAATGAAGGTGATGGAAACAACATTTAAAATATTTACACATTGGAAATGCTACATTGATTTGTTTGTTTACACATACACTAACTTTTGAAAGAAAAACTTTAGTTGCCAAATGGTTGGGTATGGAGGAAATTAATATAATACAATATAAGTTTCAGCAATGAGCTGCCTCTCGATATTTCAGCCGAACAAATTTTACATTACTGTAAATAATAATTTACTATTCATTTTTTGTTCATCTGCACTGTTGACACGTTTACATGTTGTAGCTTATCCATGTTGTGTACATGAAATAGAACTTGAAACAGTCAAAACTTCACTGTTCCAGGCAATGATTTCAGGCCTCCAAAACCATTTCAACCAAATTTTTGATATATTAGATGAATGTCATTGGTTTCAAAAATGTTGGTGCCTCACTATTGAAAATCATACATGAACAGCATTTGAAAATTAGCAAAGATAAATATTGAAGGCAGAAAAAAGAAATCTGTTTGCTTCAAATTAAAATCAGCCCTGATATATAAAAATGCCAAAGCTGACGAAATACCTGTGTTATTTTTATTTCATTGAAATGTATGAAGTCACCAATATATGTTGTGAAAGACAGGTAGATTGATGTGTGTGGGGGGTGTGTGATAGAGAGAGAGAGAGAAAATTCTCCTCGGCTAAGCTCTGTGACCTAGTGAATCAGTGTTAGCAAAGGCTGAGCTGTTCTTGATCTGTTTACAGAAGGAGGAGTGTGGGAGATAAGAGAGACACAGATGAACGTCTATACAGACGCTTCAGCTCTGAATCACAATAGATCCTCGTCTAGGGTTTCGAGGCGGGGATTACACTGTATAGCAGGCCGGTCGGATAAGCTCAGAAACATTGATAAAAAATCTGAGAGTGCGGGTTTTCGCGCAATAGAACGGGAAATGTTATTTGTTCAGCACTTTCAGCCGGCAGGACAAGACCTGCTTCTCTGTGTTTGTAAAAACAAGGGAAGTTGGACAAACAAAGTACAGGAGTGAATGAAAAGACAGACTACCAGGGCTACTCAGTGGGGTGAAAACGCCCGGGGACGTTTCAGCAAGGGGGGGTGGGTCACCACACGATGAGACTTGAGGTGCACTTATATATTCCCACACTCTGTCAGCGAAAGGGGTGTCTTGTAGTGTTAGCACCTCTCTGGATCAGGGGCTGGACTGAATCGGACGGGGAGAGCGTGGTGCAGCATTCACGGGAGCAGGAGCCGGGGAAATTAGTTCTGCTGTGGAGCGGCTGGGGAGGGGAGAACGAAAGAGGGGGTGAGGGCGATGGTGTATGGGTAGTCTGAGTGGAAAGGGACCTCTCTTTCTTATTTGTCCACTATCGCAATAGAGACGGATAAGTTCGAGGAGTGGCCTTGCCAAGAAGAACAGAGGGGGGGGCTGACTCTGGGCATCCGTCGAGGATCGTAAAGTAAGGGATGAAATGGGAAGATTGCCAGGGCTTGGGCCACGCTGCCCGGGCTGGAAGGGCCAAGCAACAGGCACTAATAGCGGAGCTAGACGGTGTAGGAGGAAGGGGGGGAGTGGTTGTGGTACGGGCAGATTGGGGGCGAGAAGCAAAGAGAGAGGACATACACCTTAGGCAAAGATAATGCGGGCCCGGCAAGGCCACGGGAGGGGCAGGGGAAATTTGCGCGGAGATGGGATGGGTGTAAGGGGGAGAAAAGTTTGAAAGAATAGGGGCGGGGAGGGTGATGGTGGCAAACCAAAGGATTTGGTGACAATTGAGGTCGCAGCAAACAAGAGGAGGGGAGGAGACTAAGTACAAACGGCCGCGGTAGGGGATATGGAGATCATCCACATAACAAACCCCATGGATATTGGGCAACCAAGAAGAGGAGTACGTCTGTGATCGTGGTTATCTAAGTTCGGAATGTAACTAGTGACTAGCGGTGTTTGATATATTTTAGTGTTTTTATAGTGTCAGTGTTCAATATGGTGCATTTAAGAGATCAGAGACAGGTGACGTGGACGGGATGTTCAGGAAAGGGGGTGGCGTGGGGTCTTGAAAAGGGGGCAGTGGATAGTTAGAGAAAGACAGAGGTTTTCCCACGAGACTCTTTGGGTGCGGGGGGAAAAAGGAGTCGGCGGGAGCCAACTAAGGGGCACACCCCCCAGCGCAGGGCCAGAGCCGCAGAAGCAGGAGAGGACTATGGGTCGCAAACAGGGCGGAGGCATCAAGGGAAGGGGGGGGCTGGAGGAGTGGGGGACCAGGAGCAGTGGTGTTTTGGATTCGGGATGAAGAGAAAGGCAATCTGCAGAGTTGGAAGGAGCCGTGTAACAGTAGAAGGTGACGGCCCTGGGTAAGCAGGGGAAAGGGACTGCGGAAGTATTAGTATTAACTACTCGCAGTGATTTCGGGAAAATACTAATCACCCCAAACTGGTGAACTTCACAATATTGAGACTGTTGATTAATAATTTCGTATTAAAGTAGTTTCTATATAATATTAGCATTTATTATTTTAGAAAGTACAGTACCAATATTGAAACTATTACAAGGGGTCAGATATCGCGTTTTAAGACATTATTTGGTGTACTACAGATACTGACATGCTTTATGTTCAAAAATCCCATTATTTCTTAACATACTGTACATTAATTGTAGGGCCTCTATGCCCCACCTCTTCTCAAACGCTTCGTTTTTGTACAAAGCTCCTCCTTCCGACAAGCGCAGCCTGCTCTGATTGGCCAGCTGACTCAGTGTATTGTGATTGGCCGAACACCACAAGCACTCATCGAAAATGTAATGCCCCTTACCATAATCAAGCTTCATCTTTCAAAATAAATGCAAAGACAGTAAATAATGTCATTAGTTCTACCATCAGTTCAAGCCCGAAAGGGCAACAGACACAGTAATGATGTCGTACACAGCCGCGGTTTAAGGACAGCTGGACTCACTGTGATGTGACCCTGTCTCTCTCTCTCTCTCTGCCCACACACACACAAACCACACACACACGATCGCCACAACTCCACATTTGAACATCAATAGCAAATACTTAAACTAATAACAAAAAGTAGCTGATTCAGAAGGCCGATTGTCATAGTCAAGTCAGAATTACCTCCTCTCCTAGTTTCACGAAACGGTCGTCCATAAAATGCATTGCTGTTCTTTTGTAAGTCATCTTAAAGATTCCTAAATGCATCTACTTTCGGGAAGGCCAAATAAAGTGGTTTTGCTTTCGCCTAGAAACACACAGCGTCTCTCTGACATGGCTGCTTCAACACTAACTGCGGTTACTGAAACCACGCCTTCTTTCTTTGCGTGCACATTTGGGTGCATTATGCAAATATTCCCACATAGTGACCTAGATATGTGGGGGCGTGTTAGAACGAGCCATTTTAGGGGGGGCGTGGCAGAGTCTTAACTTTGATAAAGAATATCTCTTTGGGTTTGTGACTTTAGTCTTTGCAACTTCAGGGATCTTATCTATGCACAATCAGCTTGTAACACTCCAAAGAGAAAGGAAAACTTGAAATCGCATCATATGACCCCTTTAATGTATTATAGTGTTACCAAGTTTCCTTGCAACGTTGAAAGCACAGAATAGTCCAGTAATACAATTTTAAATGGAACAGAAATGGACAGAAATAGCCACTGCTGGGTATAACATTTCATTATGTTAAGTTAGTCATGGCCCTGCTTTGACCTCAAGCTTGTGGCTGTTCCTACTGTACTGGCACCCACAGCTGTATGAGCCTTACACACTTCTCTGGAGGTTCATAATGCGGTATGATGTCAGAATGGACCCTGAATTTGGCTGTGTGACATTCATCAGTCAAAATTCCCATCCTGAGTGCCAGCACTTGGAGATATGACCTCACAACGCTACGCTTGGCCTGACCAGACTCCCCCCGACCTGTCCAGAACCCAATCACTTGTTGCCAGACAACTCCAACAAAAATATTGCCTCACTGTCTGCTTTAAAAATACTTTTAATTAGTTTTCATTTGAGTAAAAATTATGGTTAAGAGTCAAAACGGGGTTACAGTGGACCGCAGGTTTTTGCCATGTGGGCCGCAGTGGCTTTGCTGGGTCAATGCCATGTTAGAAGCGAAGCCCAGCCTGTAGCCATTTCCCCAGCCTCTCACACATGCTGCAACCCCCCTCAAAAAAATAACGCACACACACACCACATTGCTGTTCCGATGCCAGACCTAAGGTTAATACTAGAGCATGACTGATATATCGTTTTGCCGATATTATCCCGCGATATGGGTCTGTCGCCGATATATGTATCGCGCATATCGCCGATTATGAACATTTTTTTGGCCAAACCATTTATAACGCAGATAAAATGCTTGAAATGGTGTAATTACTTAGTTTGTCCAGCTCCATTGTTTGCTACTGGCGACCTGGATGAAACGTTTTAAAGCTTAAGTCTATGGAAAACCATTGAAACTTTGAACGGCCATATCTCCGTAACGGCGGCCATATCTCCGTTCTATATGTAGTACCAGTCAAATGTGTGGACACACGAATGGGAAAGTGTCCAAACTTTTGACTGGTACTGTACTATTATATACACAAAGAATATCGGCCGATATATAGATTTTTTTACTCGCTAGTATCGGTATCGGCCCCAAAAAAATCCATATCGGTCGGGCTCTAGTTAATACAACTCAGCATAGTTTAAATTTACTACAGAGACTAGAATCCAAAGCAAGTTATCATAGTTTGTAAATGCAGGAGGGCAGATCTTGAAAGGCCGAGGGATTTCAGATAAGCGAGGAGGTGCTGAATGAAAGGGAAAGATGAACACAGCGCTCAGAGCGAGCAGACCTCACACACCCACACATCGTGTGGTTTGCGGCGTCCCCCCTCGCTCTATTCCTGTTCAATCTCAGGTTTCATATCTGTCAGTTTTTACGAGCAGTAATTTATTTAGGAGTGCTGGGGGAGGAGAATAACTGCCTAACACCTTTACAGCTGCATGACCAGGGGGTTTGCCGAGAAGGGCTTTCGCTGATTTGTGCCTACAGACACCAGGGTGAGGCAGTGATGTCATCAGCACGCGCCTGTGTCGTTTCATTTTCTACAGTGCTTTTCTGTGGATCTAGTGAAACCAAAAAAACTTAAACAATTTGGCTGTTTTGACTTATTGAAAAAGAAAAATTCAAAACATGGTTTCTAAATGAGTGATTTCAAAACATGGTTTCTTAAAAAAAAAAAAGTTTTCCAGTTAAAATATCTTAAATATCAGTATATTTTGTCCTTCAGATTTTGACTTATAATTAAATGTTTATATTTAAAACATTAAATTTCTTGGTGCAGTAATGCTAGAAACTGAACACTTAAAGCCCGTTCTGACCAAGAATGATAACTATAACTATATTATTATCCTCACCAATGCACAATATCATTGTTTATTGTAAGCATAAGCTTCCATTATGTCGTCTGCCACTTGCTCGAGTAGGATGGATTCTGATTGGCTGCCAATGCTTTTATCGTTCATAAGCTAGAAAAAAAAAAGTTTTGAAAGTGATTCCAACAATAATGTCCTTCTGTGTTGTTATTGTTATAGTTGTGTTGTGGACTCTGCTATTCTTTTAATTTTAGAATGAGATCTAAACCTGCATCTTTATTGTTATCGTTATCATCCTTGGTGTGAATGTGCCTTTATTCAAGAGATTTTGACTGGAAAACAATTAAAAAAATGAACTGAAGAATGAAACTGAGAAACTTTGTTCTCTTGCAAAGGGATTCCGTTCCCAGAGAAACTTTGCGTTCATTTGCAAAAGCACTGAAATAAATTTTTTCCTTCCACCTCATATTTTGTGAACGTTAAAGTTTTGCAAGAGAACACAAAATTGATAATTTATGATTAAGTATAATTTTTCCTCCTATTTCATTTTTAAATCATCAATTTGTCACTTTAGGGGCTCCCTAGGAAACCATTTTTGGTTACACTTTATTTTGAGGTGTCTTTGTTACATTGTAATATATACTTACTTTATGGTTAGGGTTAGGATTAGGGTTACTTGCATGTGATTATGCATAATTAATTGTTATTATAATAGTAAGTACATGTAACATGTGTAACAAGGACACCTTAAATAAAGTGTTACCCATTTTTTTTTATTACAAGATGCCTGTACACAATCGAAGTAATATCTTTGCTTGATCACAATGTAGAAGAAGCGTGGGTAGGTTTTCCTGCGACTGATCTAATGGAACTCTGGGAGACAGGGAATCTGGTGATGTCGTTTCAACAGCTTAACCATTTATGATGCTTTTACTGCATGCCTGAATGACAAAGGCATCACGTAACAGCTCATGCTGAAACACAGCCTTGCATGTGCCACCCCTTCTCAGATGCTGGTTGTTAGCTTTCTTCCACTTATGTTTTTATGTAAATCGGTTTAATTGCTGTCCGTTAAAGGTCTTACTTCAGTATGGTGTCAAAATGAAGTACCTGCATCCAGAAAGCCCAAATCAACAGAAACAGTGACCAGAACCCCCCAAAAAACCTGTAGAAAAACAAGGGCAGCTCAGGATGATGGTTTGGCTCGGGTGCACTTGGCCCGAGGTTGAATTATTGTTAAATGGAGCAGTTGGCCGTGTATCAGGGCAGTTTGAAAGTGTCTCTGACAGTCTAATGCCATTGTTGGAGCAAAGATGAGGAGTCGTGTTGTATCTGGCTAGGTGCAGGAGAGCAGAGAGCAGGGCTTGGCATGTTTAATATAATACGTTTCAGAGCAGCCCAGGGGGACCAGGCTTTCCAAAGGATCCCCTGTATAGAACCCCTGCACAGTGGTGCATATATACCGCATGCTTTACAGTACAGATGAGACGTACAAAATGACTGACTGGAAGACTATAGAAAGCAGAGTTATGATAATGCCCATTATCTTGATAAGTCTGCATTTGTGTTGCACCATTTGGAGCCAGGATTGTCCTAAATGGTCAATAAATTGCCAAAAGATGAAAACTTAATTAGAATTTCAACTGTACTTTGTTTAAAGATCGCATTCTAGAATGGCTCATTTTATTGACAATCCTTGACAAGCTTTCACAAAGCCAATATTTACAAAATTAGTTGCCAGTCCTATAGCATAGTGAACATAACAATCAGACAACAGTATATCTGTCAGTAGACCTATAAGGCAACTATTCGTTATTGTTGAGATGTCATACCAAAGAGTGTTATCCAACGATAGAACCCTCAATAGCTAATGCCTTTATGTCCGTTAGATATCCTTTCATTACAACAGAATTATAGCTAGTCATAGAGTAGCAGTAGAAGTGATGCATGTTCTCCACACTAAAGGACAGCTGCCTGGACGCACATTTACAATTACTGCCAAAATGGCAAGATGTTGCATTGAGAAAACACCAGAGCACTCCAGAGAATCGTTAACCGAGTCCAGGCTTTGCCTTTTAGTTAGTGAGAGTAGAAGTGTTCTAAAAGGCAATATTTGTGCAATCAGTGCACCATAATATTTATTCTATTCCATGTCAGTGGTGTTCTGTGAACACCTGACAGAACCTCTGAAGCTTTTCAAAAAATGAATTACAAAAAATGTTGTATCAGCATTTTCCTGTTACCATGGGTGTCATTTATGGAGGGGACAGTGGGCATTTGGAGCTTGACATAGACAGTTTTGTCACATTTACTTTATGAAACTGCTTGTAGCAGCAGCATTTGTCTATGACAGAGAGGAAGCATCTCAATCTCAGTATGAGAAAATGCTTCGCATAATTTGAACCATTTGGCTGTTTTGGCTTTAAAACGTTGGCTTAAAATAAGTTGAAAAAAATTCTAATTAGTTTTAGAATTTAAAAAATGGTTTTCCAGTTAAAATATCTTGAATACAATCTGCACTGGCAGATTTTTACTTGTTTAAATTTAGACCAATTTAAACTCATCTGTTGGTGCAGTAAGAGAAGATAATGTACACTTATTCAAGATATTTTAACTGGAAAACAATGTTTAAAAAAATCCAAAACTTATTAGGAAACCATTTTTGAAGTGTTTTGTTTTGTTTTGTTTAATTTTATATTATTCAAGATATACTCTATGAAAGTCTTACAGGGATAGTTCACCCAAAAATGAAAATGTGATGTTTATCTGCTTATCCCCAGGGCATCCAAGATGTAGTTGACTTTGTTTCTTCAGTAGAACACAAACAAAGATTTTTTTAACTCAAACCGTTGCAGTCTGTCAGTCATATAATGGAAGTGAATGGGAATCACGGCTTTGAGAGTCAAAAAAACATACACAAACAAAACCAAATTAAACCCTGCAGCTCGTGATGATACATTGATGTGTAAAGACATGAATCGATCAGTCTGTGCAAGAACGACGTTCTCTGCTTATATCCGTTCTTATTTTACCTCTGATTCACTGCAATGTCCGAACTGTCCTGAGCGCGTTCTCAACAGCCGGCGAGTGATGCGTCTTCTTCTTTTTCTTGCTTTACGGCAGATCGCAGACTTATAAGTGCATTACCGCCACCTATCTCTCAAATGGACCATTGACACTCCTAATTGAGATTGTAGATAGAGTGTCAATGGTCCATTTGAGAGAGAGGTTTTGTTTGTGTATGTTCTTTTGACTCTCAAAGCCATGATTCCAATTCACTTCCATTATATGATTGACAGACTGCAACGGTTTGAGTTAAAAATCTTCGTTTGTGTTCTGCTGAAGAAACAAAGTCAATTACATCTTGGATGCCCTGGGGGTAAGCAGATAAACATACATTTTTCTTTTTGGGTGAACTATCCCTTTAATATCTTGGTTAATCTCCATTTAATGATTAAAAAATGGAAAATAAGACTGAAGTTTTGTAGTTTTGAAATTAGCCAATTTTATGCTACAATCCTAATATGCTTTATCAAAACAGTAGAAGTTTTTTAAAATTATGTCTGCATGACCTAATTAATATTCATGTGTTGAGCCTTTGCCATTTTGTGATGTCACAGCCAGAACACTGCCTGCAATACAACAGTGATGCCCATCCTTGCTAACATGGTGTTAGTCCAGAAGGTCCTTACTGTGCTCTATTAAAGTTATAATTCATGTGACTTCTCTACCTCTAAGCCTACCTGAGCATGGCGGACATGACAGAACCTTTGAAGAGTCCCTTTGCAGGCCCGGTGATGGATCTGCCGTATCAGGGCACATGCAGGGCCCAGAGGAGCTGGTCCAGTGGCCTGCATAATGTCTGCTCTTCACAGAACCTCCAGCTGCATAATTGAGCTGTAATTAGGACTGGCAAAACAGTGCAGACATGTCAGAGTAGCCGAAGTTAAATGAAGATATGTTAAATGTAGTGATGTCTCTGAGCTGAAGTTTAAAAGCCAGTGGAGAGGAAATTGATGAGAGGTAGAGAGTCTGTATTAAACAGTTAACCACATTCAGCTACTTTAAAAGTATTATTCAGACTGGTGATTGCAGGCATTGTGGCAAACAGCACATATTATTAATGAATGTTTGTAAAGCTATGTAAATAATTAGCACCCTACGGACCTCATATGTCCTGTGTAACTGACAGCTATTATTAAATAAAGTAGAGCTTTTTTTTTTAAATAGCTCCGTGGAATACAAAAAACAAACAAACAAAAAAACACACATTTCTTAAATTATTTAAGCAATTATGCCTAGTAAAGATTTGGATAAAGATTAGTCAAAACCAATTAAATCTCTGGTCCAAAGCATGTCTTTTTATTACAATGTGTCCAAATATCTGTATTTTGATTCCTATCATCCCATGTTCAAAATCCGACTCATTCCCACAACTGCACCCGACAGAGGGGAGTCAAGAGGTTCCAGCACAGGCTTGTAAGCCGATTACATAGTGCCAAAATGGGGAAACAAGACACTAGCAGCCCATTACCTCAATCACGACAGAATTATGATATTTCCTTCAGTTCACTCCCTGCTGGGATTTGCCAGTTTCTCCACATTTGCTGTTTGGGTTTGTCAGTGTGGAAGGATGGAGGTGGTGGACCTTTAATCACTCGCAGATTAAAGTCATCTATTATCCGTCACAGGAAACGGTTTATGTTAATAGGACAATTGCCTGGTCTTTTCATAAAAGTCAATTGCCTGCCGTCATTAAAACACATCAGTGAAACTAATTTGAGGATTTTACCTTCAAGGCAGTTGTTCACAGTATCCTTTGATATTTTTTAAAACTAAAATACATAGAACATAATCATTATAGTTTGAGTCAGTATTTGTGAATTAGAATTAGATCTTATAGCCAAGGTTTAAAAAAAAAAATTTATGTAATGCCAAAGCATTTTAGGGCTTTCTTGTTGGAGTTGTTTGTTCAATTTGCATTTCTGTGCTCTTTATTTTAACTTATTTCATATAACCTATTTAATATATTCTAATGTTAAATATTATTCAAATATATGGTTGGTCTAATATTTATTAAAATAAACTTTTATTCAGGAAGAATGTATTAAAATTTGATCAAAAGTACCTTATTGGCCCGAATATAAGACGACCCCTTTTTTTCCAGATGTACCTTTTGGAAAAGGCTTTTTAAAAACCAAATCTTGTGTTTTCTCAGTAAAACACATTTTGTCTTCAATTATTTTCATATTGCATATTTTCCTATTTTAATTTTTGTTTTGAAAATATGTTAAAAACTGGTAAAATGTACCAACAATCACATTTAAAAAATATAAATTTTTTGATATACCATAAAAAAAAAAACAGGTAGCCCATCTGATTAGGACATTTAGGCTATCCATCTAATAGTAGCCCACCAATATCTTTTTAACAGTAGAAGTTAAATCTTACTTTAGTCTTCAAATCTGGGTACTGTCTTTTTAAAATCACAAAGGGAGTTTGGTCCTATCAGGCTAACGTGACAGTAGCGACTCGTGCAGCTGTAAGCTTTTCTTTTTCTTTTTTTTTTACTCGCGATCTTTACAACACGCATTACATTACGTTTTCACACTCGTTTATGCGTATTTGGCCGCCACCTAGTGTGTATTATGACTGGCAAAGTCTAGATCCCTGAATATAAACCGACCGTGTTTTTTCGATTAGGTCCAAGACTAAACCATCGTCTTATATTGGGTCATACGGTAACAGTAAAATACATTTACGTTGGGGTGGGTAAAAAGATTTTCTTTTTAAAAAATTGCTCTTTTAAACTTTCTATTCTCAAATAATCACTCGAAAATATATCAACAATTTACAAAAATAGAAAGCGCACAACTATTTTAACATTGATAAAATAGGACATGTTACTTGTCACTTACCAAATAGAATATATAAGGATACGAAGGGAATCATGTGACACTGAAAACTGGAGTAATGGCTGCTGAAAATCCAGCTTTTATTAACCGCACATGAATTATATTATACATTTTATTAAAAAGAATAAAATAAAATCTTACTGACCCCAAACGTCTGTTGTAGTTGCACAATCAAGCTGTTTTCCATTTGATCACCTGATGAAAGGCTTACATCATCTTTTGATGACAGCTTTAAAATAATAAGATCTTTATTCCAGAAATAAAGACACTTATATTTATTTAAAAATTGGCTTTAAGGATGTTTGAGACCACATTGGCTTGTCCTGTCAGACTGTGATTGTGTGATGTTGTTTTAAGAGAGAGAACTAGGGAGTAGAGGAAGTGATGTTTAAAAATTATCAGTTAGATCCGTCCATCAGCCATAATCTGGTAATCACATGAGTGCTGGTTAATTTCCTGTGAGGGTTCAGGGCCGTACTGACTCACACCCGCAGGGGTCTGCGAGTCAATGATTCATCCACCAGCTACTCTCAACATTATATACATCAAATGTACAAGTGACGTAAAATTTACGTTAGCAAGTTCGTATATGGGCGTAAGCTAAAACAAGATGTTTAGAGAAAGAAAAACTATGTAACAGTTCATGTCAGAGCTAAAGTTCAGGTGGTTTATTTGTTTTAACAGTCATGTGACATATGGAAATGTTTTCTGGAGCATTTGAGAAGTTGGCTGTAAATTCGAAGTAAAAGGTGACCGAGAGAGCCACAGACTCACGGGAAGAAACTATCAAATATCTGGACCCATTGTTTTTTTGCAAATCCACCAAATTTTGACTTACCAAGAGACATAAAACTCCTTTGGTAGCTCGCTGTTTCCATGAATCGTTCACTTGTACATGTATTGGATTTCTTTTTTCCCTAAACAAAGAGTTGCTGTACAAGGTCTCTCAGCAGAGGCAAATGGTGGTTTATAACAAGGTTTTTTTTTGTGGTGGTGAAATTTATATTGATATAGTTAGGAAAAACAACTGGTCTCACCCGGCCATTTATCCTTCATTTGGCCCTTTGTTGCATTTTTAAAAAATAAAATCAAAGAAACGGTCATATTCTTGTGACTTCAAGGATTAATTATATGCAAAATCATCAGTCCTGCTAGTTCTATTAGGATTGTAGCCATAGCCATACTACGTTGTATGTTATTGCATTGTTTCCATGCCATGGTTACTATCATTACTGTTTAGTTTGGCAAATTTAAATCTATTACTGTTATGTGATGGTTTTCTTACAGAATCCTCTCTTCTGTTTAGTTTTTCAAGACTACCTTAAGAATGATAGACTGGAGGGCCGTCCCATGTCGAATTACGCAATCTCTGCAATTACTAACAGTGATGAGTCTAATGTGGAACTGCTTGTATCAAAGCGATATTTGATTACAGTGTAGATTTACCTTCCTGGCTCGGTCCTTAAAGCTCAAGACCCAGCTAAGGGACAGAGCATGTGTATATGGAAGGTTTGGGAGCTGTGCAGAGAGAGGAGAACACATGTTAACCATTAATTTCTGTATTACCATTTTTCACCCTGTCAGGACGCGCAGTAACATGGTGAGAGCTGTTCAGTGTACGAGGTAATGCAGGCTGAGTTAAACTAAGCAGGACTGAGGAAACCAGCAGCAGAAAGCAAATCAGAGAGAGGGAACACTATACAGGGGAACAGATATGCTAACGTGCGGATTTGTAGTCGTTTTCATAAGACATTTGTGCACGTATCTGTTTGAGGACTTATACTTGAAGTTTACACCAAGAATGAAACCAGTTCAAAGCTGTTGACTGTTTAACAACAAAAGCCATGGATGTATGGACCTTATTTAAAAGGACAGTTTGCACAAAACAGCTTTTCATCATTTCCCCATCCTCGTATTGTTACAAACTTGCATGACCTCCTTTCTCTTGTGGAACACAAAATGAGAAATAAAAAGAACAAAAACGCATCATAAAAGTGGTTCATATGACTTTCACGGTTTCCCAAGTCATCTTAAGTCATATGATATCCTTATGATAAGAACAATTTAAGTCATTATTAATAATCTTCTCCTTCAGTGAGCTGTTAACAGCTGCAACCTGATCATTGAGTCAGTGAGTTGAATTTGAGAAACGGATCAGTATGATTCATGAACAAATTATTTTGTGAACTAGATCTACTGATTCATTGAAAAGATCTGACTCCAAAAAAATGTTCCCTTGACCAACTGGACATTGTTACTTCTCTCAGGAACTCTCATGAAAGCACTAAGGGCATTTCAAAATTTTCAAGTGAAATGATGTCTTTCAAATTTCAGTCTGTTCCTCTTCAGAAGATGTCGTACAGACCATTTTTTATGGCGATTTTGCATCCTTTTGAAGTAAAAGATCCAGTTTCCACCCACTGCAAAGCTTTAAAATGTCTTTTTTGTGTTCCATAAAAAAAGGAAGTCTGGTTTAAGAGTAATTTGGAGTAAATAATAACACGTCCAACAAGTCCAACAGTCTGCCAACTCTTTACTTCTTTTCTTTATCTTTAGGTGCAAGTAATACAATTTAACAGTCATCTAAACCACATCATTTCATAAAACCCCCTCTCTTTCTCGCGTTCGCTCTTTAATGGAACTCTCAGTAATAGTGCCACTTTTCTACAGCCCACTTCACAATGTATGTGATACATACTTCTGGCTTTCTCATTACAATGGTGTCACCCTCTCAGCAGCCCTCAAACTGCAAGCAGCCCTTTTTTTGTATGTGTAGGGCTACCCTCTGCTCTGTACAGATAGTCCAGTCAAAAAAACATTCTTCAAAATATCTTCTGACTGTTCAGCAGAAGAAAGAAAACCGTACAGAATTGGAACAACATAATGGTAAGTAAAAGGTGACAGAATTGTCAATTTTGGGTGGGCTGTGAGATTTTTGAGAGTGAGCACATTCTCAGGTGGAGGCATCCACATGTTATTTAACCTTTGCATAAAATGTATTGGTATGACATACAAATCCTTTTAAAAATCTGAAATGTTTAGGTTTAAACAGAAGTGCAAGTTGGTGCATTTAATCTTTTTAAATGTTCTTCATATCCAGCCTGTAATCTGCAGTGACACAGCCTTGACGCCCATTTACTGTAAATCAACACCAAAGCGAAGTCATAAAACTTCCAACATCTTTTCATCTGCCAGACTGGTGGAGGCATTACCAGCTCATTTGCTCTCTCTTTCTTTCTTGCTTTCTTTCTTTCCCTGACCCATGTTTCAACCTCACAGTAGTAGCTACCACAGAGGGACCGGTTAGGTCCAAATGAGCGTAGAGCACTGAGAGGATGTCAGCCTGCCATGGCGTCCCATTCCCAGCCAAACCTCCTCTCCGCTCTCCGCCCGTGGCCTTGCTGCGTTTCAGTAATGGAAAACGGACCTTCCTCAGATTTTGATGGTTGATTGCAACCATGTGGGGAATGTATTATATTTTTTTAGTCCATTTTTAATGGCCATCTCACATTGCTCGTTCAGCTGACTGGTGTTGTTTATATTTATTTAGAAATTAGCTTTCTAAAAGTTGAAGGATTGTTAATTGGGGATGAGTCATTGTCATTTTCTCAGGTAAAGTTGCAATGGTATGATCAAAATTTCACCAGAACTGCCAAACTTAGAGCAGAAAACTTCTGGGCTTTGCCTTCGGATAGTAACAGCGGCCAATGAAGGCACAGGGACACGGTGAGAGTGTTTACAGCAGGATCCGAGAGGTGTCTGCCAGAGTAAATTTACTGGTGCGCTTGCGGGCCATGCTGCTCTGGGGTTTCTCACCCTTATGGGGCATTTGAGGGTCATTATACAATTACACATCTTTCAAATATAAGCAAAGTCATAAAACATGACGACAGCTTCTTGTGACATTAAACCTGCACTGGAAGACCTAATGATACAATGTAACAGTTTTGCTTTCTGAAGCTTTACTCATAGGACACTAAAATAATATTGATTGATGGTGATAGGACTCTGGAAAATGTAATCTTTAGTCTTTTTTGACATATCTCAGTGAGGAAAAAGCATTCGGGCTGCTCAGTGCACTTGGAAAGGGTTCAGGAACTTGTATTTTCACCTGTAGTTTGTATATGGGGGTCCTTTGAGAACCTGGCATTCTGAATTAATTCTATAAACAGACATAAGCATCATGCAGAGATGACTGAGCTCATGAAACTACTCAGAAACAAACATTATGACAGCTTTTGCACCACTGGACCTTTGTCCTTATCTTACCCATTGGAGCAAATTCCCAGTTCTCAATCTATTGGCAAATCACTACAATGTGTTTGGAACAGACATATTAAATGTGGTTAAAAATATGTAGGTTTCTGATTCTAGCATATTGCGATTGTTTGACATGTTTAGCAAGCTTTTTAAAGTAACAGTACATGTATGAATGTTTTTAATTTTATTGTTGAATTTGGACATGTTGAGACCAAACTGCTGAACTGCTCCGTTAGACCTTTTTCCGCTGACAGTGACCTGCCTTTGTTTTATTCAAAATCCAACTCGACTGTAGCAAAACTTTTATAGCCTTAATCGTTCAGCTTCACACTTGGGATAAAAATTGCACTTTTGGCTGCGTTTCCCATCCGATCCTGAAACATTGCTCCAAATTATTCACATCTACCGATTTTTCACCTCACCCCTACGCCCACATCGGCTTATTTTAGTCTCTGCTTCCCGAGCGTTTTATCATCGGGGAGTCGCCCTGACATCTCTCTTACCTCAGCCCTTTTGTGCTTATGGCCTTCTGCGGTTCGAGCCTGCATCTCTGACATGTTCTCCTCCAGTGAATCTCAGAGATTTAGCCAGCGGGTCCATTACAAGCAGCTTCGGTACTGAGTCTCCAGCCCGCTTCTCATGGGAAGTGCTGGTCATCCTGTGTTAGGGTAATGTACATTACAAGTGGTGCAGTCATAAAGCTTCAAAAGCACACCATGAGTTAGAGCATGAATATAAGGCTTCAGGGACCAGAGTTGGAACTGAATCTGATTTACCTGCATTATTCGTAGTCTGGAGCAGGAAACTGCTGTATGGGTTAGGAGTAGAGAGTTCATTACTGTGGCCTCCAGTGCTTGTACCTTTTGGACTCTGTCCTGTTGGACTCTTTTAGATGTTCTCAGCTTCTCTTGTGATCAGCACATGCAGGCTTCAGTAACATGAAGTGAATTTCTTTAGAGAGACTAAGTGCTAGTTATTTACAAAAAAAACCCGCTTTTAATTTAGAATAGCTATTGGTTGTTAATTGGTTTATTTTCTTAGAATTAGGGGTCAACTAGAATTTCATTTCATGAGTGTAAATTTGGGTTGAACTGACCACACAGGAAGTTGAATTTACTGAATTGATGTTCAACAGGTAATGGCATTGTGGGAAATTAAGTGTTCCTCCACCCTTGTCACTAATCTGTTAAAGGGTCATATGATGCGATTTAAAATTTTTCCTTTCTCTTTGGAGTGAACAAGCTCTTGGTGCATAAAGAAGATCCATGAAAGTTGCCAAGACTTAAGTCTCAAATCCAAAGAGATATTTTTTTTATAAAAGTTAAGAGTCAGCCACGCCACCCTAAAACGCTCATCTAACACGCAACCCACCACATATCTACGTCACGATGTGGGAAGATTTGCATAACGGCGGCCAAATGTTCACGCAAAGAAAGAAGGCGTAACTTTTATTCTCGCTGTAGTATTGTTGCTGCCGCCATGTCATGAAGGCACTGTGTTTCGTTGTGAAAACGAAACTACTTTGTTTTGGCTTTCCAAAGAGACGATCTGGCTATCGTCATCCGTGCTGGTATACATCAACTTTGCGCTGTGGATCACCGGATCGCCTTTCAACCGTGGACTAAGCGGAGTCCAGCCCGGGGGTCGTCACATGTGGTTGCCGCAAGCCCGCCTGCCTCTGCTCACTCTAGCCCACCGGCTGTTCCTCACTTTAGCCCCCGGCCTCTGCTCACTCTAGGCCGCCGCCGCTCACTCTAGGCCACCGTGTGTGACGATGTGCTTCGTTGTGAAAGCGAAACCACTTTGTTTGGTCTTCCAAAAAAGGACACGACTAGAACAGTTGTTAAGTTGTATTTACAACACTTTTCCAGAACAGTTTAACCCAAATATTAAGATGTGTGTAGCGCATTTTATGGAGGACTGTTTCCGATCCTGGTAGAGTAGACTACAATGCCGGCTGTTCTGACTCACAGATTGTAAGTATGTTTTTATATTTAAAGAGTTTTTATATATTTTTTATTAAAGATAGTATATTATAATATTTAATATTTATTATATTTAAAGCGAGTTTTTTGGGCAGTGGAGAGTAGGGCTTGTTGTTTGTCATTTCTCCGATCACAAATGCAGACATGGTTTTATGTTTACTCGGCGCGATGCAACGCAACGCGTAAACAGACAGTATAAGTCATTATAATCCATAATTATTTCCTCACTGGATGCAACGAATGCCTCGTTTTGTTTATAATGGGTTTTCATGTTTTTTTGAATCATCGCTCCGGCCTGACGGGGCATCAACAGTATGTGAGGGGCGTAACATTTCCATCTCACGCTTGATGTATTCGGCCAATCATAACGCACTGGATAGCTGGCAAATCACAGCACACCTTGCTTTTCAGAACGATGAGCTTTGTAAAAATCGACACGTTTCAGAAAGGCTGTGCATAGAGGAGAAACAATAATGTATATAATAATGTGTTTTTTTTTAACCTTAAACCGCAATAAACACATTTCATTACACCAAATCACAAAATAATGTTCTTTTTAGCAACATCAGATGACCCCTTTAAGTAAAGATGTATGTTGGATTGAGTCAATTAGTTTCCATTTCAATTCCATTTCAATCGATTCTCAAGGCTTTGTCAAACTTTTGTTAAAAAAGGATTCTCAGTTCAGTACTGAATGGCACTCAACATTGATTGCACTGTTGCTTGGCAAAGGTAAACAACCTATAATTACACCCTTGTTTCACAGGATGTGTGTGTCATGGCACAATGTGCCAAAAGTAAATTGATCCCATTATAATCAACGAAGCTGTCAGCGTTAGAAGCACCCATCTGTGACACAGTTTGAATAGGCCATAGATTTCTGCTTGATGTCGGATTTTTTAAACTAGTTTCATGGATATACTGTATTGTAAATGGTAGAGCAGAACCTTCAATGGTTGACACTTTTCTACCGTTGCATGGTATGTAGAGCACTTAAAATTAAAGCTCACTAAAAAAATGATAATGAGCGAATCATAAGACAGCAATGATGTGCTCGATTGGATCTGGAAAAAAAAGAGCATTCTCAATGCCTCATTAGCCTCATTAAATCTTCAACCTCATTCATAGTAAAAAACACCTCGACAGGTCCCAGATGACAGTCAATTTCCTGTTCAACTGCAGGGCGATTCACAAACTCTGCCTGTCATTTATTTATGTCAGAAGCTTGCTAATCCTAATGGAATTAAACAAATGCACTTTTAATGAAACTTCTCATTCTGACTTTCTGCCTTGGTGTCATTTCTCTTAGTCTGACCATCCTCCCCTATCATTTTTAATGTTGTCTCCTTGGAAACTATCATCTAAACAGAAGCTCATGCATCCTCTTCCCTCCTGCTGTATCTTGGCTCTGGTTCATGCTGACGGGAGCATGTAAGTGTCTTATTACTGAAGACTCTGACCTATGACTGCATCTATTCAGAGCCCATCCCTACAACGTTTTTACTCTCATTAATCTCTGCTGTTTTTGCTCAACCCTCTCTTTCTCTTTCTCCTTTCTGCTACATTAAGTGCTGCTCTATAAGGTATATGTGGGACTGTGGCCATAGGTTTGTTGGTGCCAGGAATAAGGGAATGAAAGAATTGTGTCTGATTTCTCTGCTGTAGTCCATATTACTGATGGCATTAATGAAGCATTTCTGAGCTTTGAAAGAGGAAGAGCATAACTCCTCTCCTTAGGGACTGTGTAAACAGTATGTTTTCCGACTACCCCATACCTGCCTGTTAATGCATTTAACAGGGAATCACAGAACAGCATGGAAGATTTCCAAAATAAATTGACTGAGAATTGAGTATCCGTCACTAAATATATCATAGCATTATGTAATTATCTTTGGTATCAATTTTATGGTCTGCCATGATTGCCATTGATTGATTTATCCATTCATCCATCTAGCCATCCATTTTTTCTTTTGTTCTTATTATAGTGCTTTGTAAACAACTGTTCAAAAGTTTGGGAGCGGTAGAGTTTGTTTCTAGAAGAAGACTCTTGCCTCAAGGCTGCTTTTATTTGATCAAAAATACAGAAAAAGCCATTTAAAATAACTGATTTCTGTTTTAAAATATTATTAAATGCAATTTATTCCTGTGATGGCAAAGCTAAATTTACAGCAGCCATCACTCAGGTCTCCAATGTCACATGATCTTGCAGAATTTAATGTTCTTATTTGGTGCTCAAGAACCATTCTTATTATGTAGAAATGTAGAAATCAGTTGTGCTACATAATATTTTTGAGGAATCTGTGATGAAGATTTTCAGGATTCTTTGATTAATATAAAGTTTAAAAGAACAGCATTTAATTAAAATGGAAATCTTTTGTAACAATATAAATGTATTTACTGTCACTTTTGATCATTATTGCATCTTTGCTGAATACAAGAGTAAATTTATTTTAGTTTCTTTTATGTTTTTTAACATTTAATGCTTTGCTTAATATTTAAGGCTAATTATGCCACCACAAAAGACTAAATATGACCAAATAATTTTTACCCTGTAAATGCCTTATACATAAAATTGAAATTATGTAATTTTATTGAAATTATCTCATCACTTGGCAATGTTTTATTATTATGTTTATTAAATATTATATTTATTTCCTAAAAGTACTAAAACGTTTGTTCATGGAACCACTATGGAACGAGAACCATAAAAGAGACAGGAATTGTTAAATTCTTCCCAGATATTCCCATCCCAAATTTTGTGTAATGTATTTTTATTTTTGTTGCACGAATACAATCAAGCTGTAAATTTGTGACATCTCTTTGAGCAAAAACTAAAAGTTTCACATCTTCTGTTTCCTGGAGGTTTCAATAGAACAAGTGTACATGCATTATAATGACAGATCCATCCCAGAAAACTCTTGTTTGGTGTCAGACCTGGCCTGTCTTGTTGATCTGTCAAGTGCTGATGAGCTGCCAGAGATGAGTCATTTTAAGTCCTTTCCTTCATCTACAGGGCTTTTAGTCCAGTAAGCAGTTGGGGACAAAACTCTCCTGGGCTTCCCCGAGACCTCCAAACACTCACTCTTTCTACACTGACCTTAAAATGAGGTCGAGCCTGCTGTCAAACAAATGAAAAGCATGATCTTCCCCAGGAGGAGAAACAATGTGAAGTGCATCCGCAGCCCTCCCTGCTTACATCCTTCGTGGAGGTGCTCATAATAGTGCCTGGTTCTGGACAGCCAAAGCAGAGGAGAGGGAAAATTCCTATTCTCTTGATGCAGAAGCTCATCTTTCTCTATTTATTTTTCCACTCTTCTCCTCCTCGTCTGTTCTCCAGGGTCTTTTGGTCTTAAGTGTTCTGTCCTGGACTGGAGAAAAGAGATTTGCATGGCTAAACACACATCATAATGTACAGCTATTTCTAGACTCTGTTTTTCCTTCATTTTTTATTTTAGTTGCCCTATAAATATGATTTTAGGGACAGCTTGGGTGGTGGGGTTTTGACTTGAACTCTAGTCCCCTTGTAAATCAAACACTGCCATCTGTATATGCACTATGTGACTCTCCTTGTCTCCTCTACTCCAACATTGTTTACAAATATGTAGGACATCCCACTATCTCCTCTAACCTCTCTTCTGACCCTGAGGTCATGATCTCCATGATTTCTCCTCCCCTCGCGACGTTCCTTCCCAGTCAAATCTGATTCCATGGAAATCGATACAGCAGGATGAGGTTACTCCATCCCTTCTGCCTGTCCACTTGCCCTCGGTACGGACCAGCACTTCTCTCTCCCCTCAGTGAGTTACCTGCTCAAATGATGACTTCCTCCTCTCCACACTCATCCATACTCTCTGCTTTTTCTCTCGCTCTGTTTTTACAGCTCTCATCCCTCCTCTCCATTTCTCAATCACCTCCTTCTTTCTTCATGATGTTTTTGGCTGAAATGTGTTTTTCCAACACCAAAAAAAAAAATCGTCATGAATATCTTTTCATTGATTTATTATTTTTTATTATAAATTAATTGACCAAGTAGTTTTCCAACAGTGCTGGTATGCAATGGGACACACACACACACACACACACGTCTTTACTTAGCTATCTAAACGGGGACATTACATCGACTTCTATTGTTTTTATATACAGATAGTTATACACTTTTTAACCTAAACCCACCCCTAACCCCTACCCCTCACAGAAACCTTTCTGCATTTTTACAATTTAAAAAAACGTTGTTTACTTTTTTATACCAGTTTTACAAATGAGGATGTCCCCAAAGGGAGGTTTTTGGAAATTTTGTCAGGTTTAGCTCACTTTTTGATAATATGTCTTTTATTATTTTTTCAAAATATGGTTACGGAGGTACACACACACACACACACACACACACACACACACACACACATATATTACTGTTGTATATAGGTGTGTGTGTGTATATATATATATATATAATTTTAATGTACTTTTGATTCTTTTATTGAAACAATTTTTAAAATGTGATATATATTTTATGTACACATGATATGATATATTGAAGCAATAGAAGAATATCCAAAGCTAGCACAGCTACTCTGCAGGCTACTCCATAATCCCGTAGACCATTTCTGACGGACTCTGCCATCCAACACCAACAATTACCTCAAAGGTGGGTGTTTGTGCTGGTGGTTTGTCAGTGTTTTAACTTATTCTCCCATACTGTCATGGAAATCTCCAACAACCCAGTGTAGAAATGTGACATAAATCTGTGTTCAGAACGAACGAAAGCCGCAGAGAGAGTATGTGAAGCCAATTAACTGCTATGGGGCCTTTTTTTCCTCAGAGCTGTGAAGGAGAGCTTGTTTTGAGATGCACGTGGGGGTGAGGGTCACCCTTGGAGAAGTGATCAGAAGTGACTATACTGTGAAGAGGTTTTGGTTATTTAAAGGCCACACTTGAGGACTAAAAGCACATTTGAAAATGTTCAAAATGAGGCTTTTAAAGCTCAAGGACCTCATGGTGATTATAACCTGCAAAAGTAGTGGCTGTCAATGGTATAGCAACAATGAACACCAGCAGTCAATGACATTGCTATTATAGATCCTTCTGAAGTGGCTTGTTCCACGTGTTCTCATGTACAAAGTTCCCTTGTGTAGTTTGACTCCTAGTGACACAAATACAGGCAGGATAGTGGGATTTTAAAAAGACATAATAGATATGCCTTAAACTAATAGGCATGGTTTGTTGTTCCAAATTTCTTGCATAGAACACAAAAATGGGACATTTTGGATTTCCCTGGATTTTTCCAACATTGTTCCATACGGTTACCATTTACAGGGACAGAAGCTTAAAAAAATAAAATAAAAGCATCATCAGAATCAGAAAGAGCTTTATTGCCAAGTATGTTTGCACATACAAGGAATTTCTTATAGTGTCATAAGCTTCCAGTACACGGAGACAACAACAACACACAGATAATAAAAATGAGATGTGAATAAAATACACATGCATAAATATAAACCACAAAAAATAATAAATTGTATGTACAGGTGTGCTATAGATGGAATAGGAATAGAATAAATTAAAATAAGTTGTAGGGATGTACTAGGGTTTAGGGTGATAAATAAGTATAAGGTTATTGCACATACTGTACTTTAATTGCACAATGGGAGAACATTAACTGTTCATGAGGTAGATTGCCTGGGGAAAGAAACTGTTCTTGTGCCTGGCTGTCCTGGTATTTGGTGCTCTGTAACGCCGACCAGATGGCAAAAGTTCAAAAAGGAGATGGCTTGGATGTGATGGATCCAGAGTGATTTTCTGAGCCCTTTTCCTCACTCTGGATGTATACAGTTCTTGGAGGGTAGGCAGGGGGGTACCAATAATCCTTTCAGCAGTCCGAACCGTTCTCTGTAGTCTTCTGATGTCTGATTTTGTAGCTGAACCAAACCAGACAGTTATTGAAGTGCACAGAACAGACTCGATGACAGCTGAGTAGAACTGTTTCAGCAGCTCCTGTGGCAGGTTGAATTTCCTCAGCTGGCGAAGGAAGTACAACCTCTGCTGGGCCTTTTTAACAATGGAGTCAATGTGAGTGTCCCACTTCAGGTCCTGAGAGATGGTGGTGCCCAGGAACCTGAATGACTCCACTGTCGTTACAGTGCTATCCATGATGGTGAGTGGGGGGAGTGCAGGGGTGTTCCTCCTGAAGTCCACGATCATCTCCACAGTTTTGAGGGTGTTCAGCTCCAAGTTGTTAAGACTGCACCAGACAGCCAGCTCTTTAACCTCCTGTCTGTAAGCAGAGACCAATGACTGTAGTGTCATCTGCATACTTCAGGAGCTTGACAGAGGGGTCTTTAGAGGTGCAGTCGTTGGTGTAGAGGGAGAAGAGCAGTGGGGAGAGGACGCAACCCTGAGGGGTGCCAGTGCTGTTGGTACGGTTGTTGGATGTGAATTTACCAATTCTCACTAACTGTTGCCTATCTGTCAGAAAGCTGGTGATCCATTGACAGATAGAGCTAGGGACAGAGAGCTGGGTTAGTTTGGTCTGGAGGAGTGTTGGGATGATGGTGTTGAAAGCGGAGCTAAAGTCCACAAACAGGATCCTCACATAAGTCCCTGTTTTGTCCAGATGTTGCAGGATGAAGTGCAGTCCCATATTGACTGCATCATCCACAGACCTGTTTGCTCGGTAAGCAAACTGCAGGGGGTCTAGTAAGGGTCCAGTAATGTCCTTCAGATAAGCCAACACCAACCTCTCAAATGTCTTCATGACCACAGACGTTAGGGCCACAGGTCTGTAGTCATTAAGTCCTGTTATTTTAGGTTTCTTTGGGACGGGTATAATGGTGGAGCGTTTGAAGCAGGCAGGGACTTTGCACAGCTCCAGTGATCTGTTGAAGATCTGTGAGAAGATGGGGGCCAGCTGGTCAGCGTATGTTTTCAGACAGGCTGGTGTCACACTGTCTGGGCCTGGTGCTTTCTTTTCTTCAGATCATCCTCACTGATCTGAAACGTAGGAGTGGGGGAGAGGGGAGTTGCAGGAGGTGTTGATGGTTGTTTGGAGAGATGTTCAGAGCGGGTGTGGGGTGTTAGACTGGGAGTTTCAAATCTACAGTAAAACTCATTCAGGTCTTCAGCAAGTTGTTGATTGGCCTCAGTGCTGGGGGATGTTGTCTTGTAGTTGGTGATGTCCTTCAGGCCTTTCCTGAAGGACAATATCCAATGCATAAATGAACTATTCTTTTGGTGGGCCGGTGGAGCTCGTGCCCCTGCCCCTTTAATCGCTGACACTAAAGTGCCTTTCAGTCAGATCTTGGTGCCCCCGGACCACAATTTCTGGGAACCCCCACCACCCCACCCCAGACCACTATTGTGCCCTCGTAATGCAATAAAACGATTGTATGAGTTGAAATATGACTTGAAGTGTAAAAGGGACCACTTCTGTGATACATTTTTCTTCTTCTATGTTTCACAAAATAAAAAATCTTATGGGTTTGGAACAATTTTGGGAGAACTATCCCTTTAAGAGAACACACAGCAGAATTTATCTTTTAATATCTAGAAACTGAAGAATAAACCGCGCCATCTAGAATCTCAGAATGTTTGGAATGTTTTTGACTAGTAGCGTCAGCTGCAATATTTCATAAATGTAACTGTTTTTTCTCTGAAACCTCCTATATCGCAGCAATAAATAAATGTCTGCTACTGATAACTTTTATGTCATGTAAATTATGTGGTCATTGTGTAAGTCTGCCATGGTACACAACGACTTGCCAAAAGCACATTTACTATGTCCCTGTTAATGAGACAGCTGTTTGTTGTTTAAGTAAATATGGCAATTACCAGATGCTCAAAAGACTCTTCGTCACGTTTTTGAATTCCTGAAACAAACCATGTTCTGATTAATCATTTCTTGTTCAGTTCTTGTGATGCAGTTTGTCTCTTTCTCTTTCTCGGGCAGATGTTATAATCAGTGCATGCATTGCTATCCTTTAACAATGCAAACGTGTCCAGTTAATGACCTCATAGTTCTTAAACAAAGAGAGGGATTTCGCGGGAGTAGGAGAGTGAGAGAGCGGAGCCCACGGGGGAGCTTGCAGGTGCGTTGGGACGGCTCCAAAACCATTGCGGGTACATTTCTAGGCTGCTGCTTCACCACTGAACGGCGTCCAACCTTGCAGTAAAAAAATGGCTTTGTGATCAGGGAGTATTTAAGAGCAGGTCCCCTTCTCCCCACCACCACAGCTCTGCCAACTGGCCACGGGAAAAACACGTGGGGCGTCTCCTCAAAGCCGAGTAGCCAGTTTTGCTGAAGCCAAACCGAACTGTATTACAGCAATGGGACATTTTACATAGTGTGCGAAATAAAACAGTGACTGAGAGCCCTCAAACTTGGGGCTCAGTGTACATACTCATGTCTATCTATTCTTTTTACATGAAATGTTGTCAGAATAGCTATGGGAAGGTGACACTGACAGTTTATTGCAAATATATGTTCCTAGGGGTAAAAGTTACAGACTGGATAGGTAAGGATCTAGGCTGCTAACATTTGCTTAAAAGCCTATCCTTAGATTTTTCAACACTGAATAACACATTTTCAACTAACATGACATGGTTCATTTCTATGTAACGTTTATTATTATTTATTAGCTCTAAAAAGGGGAATATTTATGACGAATCATAAATGGTTATGATTCATAATAAATATTTAGATTATATCTTCGAATTAACTGTAGCAGAATCAATATTACAATTATTTGATCTGTCCGTCCACCGAGCAGACAATATAATCATTTATCAATTCAAGGAATATTTATTTTCTGGCCACGGAACAATAAACTGTCCCTTTGTGCAGTGCTAGCAGTAATTCTTAGCCAAATGTAGCAAAGGTTCAAACATTCATTGACTTGGAACTGTGAACAGTAAACAGAGACAATTCGTTGTGAATATAAGAGATTTAATAAAATGAAACTATATCTAACATATAACTAACTAAAACATATATACACAGAATGAAACAAAGTAAGGAAAAGAGAGAATAGAAAAAGAATGGCAGTATTTCTCATCACTTAACTACAACCTTTGAAAATCATCAGAGAATCTAAAAATCACCTTAAAAAGGGACTGAAACGTAACACGCATCTAAATAATTGTAAACGTTTACTTGCATTGGTTTCGATTGCTGAGGAAGAGTCCGGTTGCGGTAGATAACGGAGGTCTTTTGATTAGTTTGTGAGGAGTCAGCTGGAAGTTTTACTTCTGGTTCTTCTGAAGAAGAAGTCCACAGCGACTAACGTTACTTGAAAGTAAAAACTGCCGGAAAATAAAACTCAAGAGGAAGGTCTTGAGAGTCCTGAAAGGTGTTGTATCAAACGAAGAAGAAGTTTTCTGAGCCGAGTTTATTTTGGGCTAATCGTTTTTGAGAGTTCCTATTCTGTGTGTTCTGACCAATGAGAGACATGGATTTTGAGCGGGAGAAACTTTATTTGTCTCTTGTTTATGGCTCATTTGCATGTCTTATGGCCGGTCTGGAACATCCAGTTTTAACCCAAAATATCTTGCGAGTCATATGATGCGTTTCACAATCACATACTGTACGTCATTGTCCGAGAAATGAAGAACGGGTGACATTGATACCAAGAAACAATAATCTGGAATAGATTAAACCAAAGATACACACATACACCTGAATATAAGTGTTTTATGGCTTTAATTAATACAAATAACGAGTGGTAACTCAGTAAATTTAATAGGGAAACATACAAACAACACATGTATATACCAGATACAATTATAACTGATTATTTATAGTCTAAAATAAAGAAATGTCTTTTTGTGTGTGTGTGTGTTAGTTTGGGTGTGTGTGTGTGTGTTCGTTTGGCCATTCACAGCTCTCTGTGGAATGTTTTTGATCAGAAGATTCCAGGATTCTCGTGGGGGCTGGTTCTAATCTTCTTTGACGGCGAAGAACCATTTGGCCATTTACAACCCCTATACAAGTAACATCTCTGACCAGAACTGTAATTTATATGCAAATGTCAAAAGGCTAAAAGGGTCTTTTAAGCCATAAACAGTCCAACGTTCATGCATGATCCTACGCAGACGCTACATCTAATTAAAAATTAAGTTTCTGTAATCAGTTTTGTTTTGGTTAAATCTATGTATGTCCTATGTGTTTGGATAGTTTTACATGAAATTTTGCTGAAATTATCCAAAAAGATGCTAAAATGTTGTTGCCGGTTTTCCGAATAGTGACGGAAGATACCACGGGAGATTACAATTTGAGGATATTTATTATTTATATTTATTATATATATATATTTATTATTATTTATTATTATTATTCATTTCATTTATTTGTTCTTATTAAAATAATCAAATGTGTTCATATTTTTCTTATCTACATTCTAAAATATATCTCTACTTGTTTTATTCTTATTTTTTTATATAAACTTTTATATTCATTTAGTTTTTGGGGTATGTCCATAAATAAGGCTTTCACAACCCAATGCCTTTTTATAGTAGGTTCTGTAATTTTACCTACCCTGCATTACAGGCTAAATTGCTTTCGTCATCACTGTAAGCATTTGCATATTTTCTGGAGCAAATCTCTGTATGATGCATGTTCGCCCACTGTTATTTAATACCTTCCATGTTTGCCAGAAGCATAGAAAGTGTTAGTAGGAAAGTTTGACCAAATTAGCCAGAGTAAGTTAGTGGGTGTGGCTTAGCTATGGGTCAGTTGTTGGGCGAGGAGTCTGATGGTTTGTGGGAAGACTGTCCTTTGAAATACGTCTTGATGTATTTATGTTGCCAGTGCTGCTGATTCAGATTTGAATCATTAGTGGTCAGAGGCTGAATTTGGTCAGTTTCTTTCTTTTTTTTTTTTGCAATAGGAAATGCAGATGATATACTGCTGTAAATAAATGAGTCTCTTATTTGGAGGAATATATTGCTGGCCTACAGAAATCTTTTTTTTAACAGCACGTTTTTGCAACATTTCTTACTCTTTTTCTTTTTTTTCTCGCACTCTTTCACAATACATACACACAAGAACGCATTTTCTTAGACTATCAGAAGCAGACAACCAGTCTGGCTCTCCCGTTGGCTTTCTTCAAACATTTGACAGATTTTATACCACAAGGATTTTAAGACAGGTGTGTGGGTGTGTAAATCTCTCTCTTTTAATGACTTTCTCTGTCTTTGCCCTATTGGAGGCGTTTATGCTTAGTCTCAGTGATGGTTATTGCAGGCAGAGTGAAGTCTATCTGATAAGGGCCTGTCGTAATGAAATATCCTCAGATTCTCAGGTGCTCAGTTGATCTGGGTGGTTCAGTTTCAGACCCTGGTTCATTGTCTCCATCTTAAATTAAATGTTTGATCTGAAACCAAAGACATGTAAAGTGCATTGTGTGTTGACTTGTATTTCTAAAAGATTTCTGAGGGTCATTTTGTTCAATAATTGGAGTTGTAGTTAGTTGTTAGTTTCTGGTCCCTTTTTGCCTTGACTCAAAATGATGATTAAAAATAGTGGATTTGGGGGGCATTTCTTGTTCCATTACCAATGGCTTATCTCATTGCTTATGTTTATTGGGGTCTCTAAAGTGCCTTTACGTCAGATGTTGTATTTAGACACTCTTCTAACTGGCTAATGACAAAATTCTATTCAATTCAATTCAAGTTTATTTGTACAGCGCTTTTCACGATACAAATCATTGCAAAGCAACTTTACAGCAAATTAAGTTTCTACAATATTTAGTGGTAGCTTATCAGTGGTGACTGTCAGTTGATGTACATATGGCAGAAATGTACAGAAAAATCAATTAAAGACGTAATCAAACAGACGATGAACACTATTAACAGCAATTATTATATGATGCAATCAAACTTATAGCAAAATTTGGTAGTTCTGTATGTTGTTTCATGGTTGGCATCATCTGAGGTCCTCTGAGGGGTTGGCATCATCTCTTCTCAGGTGTTCTGGATCCAGACTGAAGCTTGTGTAAATCCTAGTTACCACGGGATGTCAATCCCGTGGCAAAAACAGAGAAACAAATAGAGACATAATTAGCGTAGCTGCTGTTCCAACCAAGCAAAATTGATTTGTTTAACCCAAACTAAAGAATAATAATGTGCACTTGATCAGATACTGTATATTTGCAGTACAAGATTATGAGATGCATTATTTGAATGCTTGGCCAAAGAGATTTGTCTTTAATCTAGATTTAAACAGAGAGAGTGTGTCTGAACCCCGAACGTTATCAGGAAGGCTATTCCAGAGTTTGGGAGCCAAATGCGAAAAAGCTCTACCTCCTTTAGTGGACTTTGCTATCCTAGGTACTACCAAAAGTCCAGAGTTTTGCGACCTTAGGGAGCGTGATGGATTGTAGTGTGGTAGAAGACTAGTTAGGTACACAGGAGCTAACTGTAGGATATCAGACTGAATCAGACAATCTAAGATTTGGTCAAAACATGGTTGAAACACAAGGAGCCGAATTCCACAAAGAAGCCGGAGACAACAGGATGTTCATAAATCAGATCCTGGCCCCAAACCTGAACCAACTAGCAGCTTTGAGTAGCACACAGCATTTAAACAAAAGAACACTTATTGACAATTCCAAGTAGATTGTCAATTTTGGGGCAAGTTATTAAGATTAATGGTCAAAAGAGATGCATAGCGTGACCGTCACATGGAAACATGTGATAGTGATCACAAGCTCTTCGGATTGACTTTTCCCCCCACCTCTGAGACAGAGAACAGACTGAAATTCCTTATGAGAGACCTCTTAACCTCTGGTCTTCATACATTCACAGAACATGTCCTTATGTTCACAGAATGTCACAGAAACTGCATTGCCATGTAAATATGCGTCTAAATGACACTAAAAGGACTCGAGAAACTAATCATTGCTATATATAACTCCATATTATGTATGTAACCTACATGTGACTTATCAGGTCTTAATCATTTATTGTGTATGTATTTTTAATAACTATTGAATCGCTTAATGGTTCGTATTCAGGTTTGGTATGTGTGAGTTTGAGAATTCATGCTTGAAACGTTTCTTCTAATCACTTCTTTGTCAAATGTATCATATTCTTGTTATAGAAATCATGTCCAAAACTATACTGTGCAAAGAGCGGGAAAAACGCGGACCATGTGACCGATAAAAGAACATTTGATTTATGAATGGGGAGGAGGAATATACAACACCCCCCGAGCAACGACGACATCTAATTGGTCAAAACCCCATTTGGGGTGTGTTAAACAGCCTGGTTTAAATACTAGAAACACCATCAAACTTTGCTTTTTGTGTCTCTCTCGCCCTCTTCCTTCTTGCCTTTTCGAGCCTTGATGTTTTTTCTTTTAATCCTCTTCTTTAAGCTTGAGCGTGCGCCTGGCTTACAGCATCCATTCCTCCAAACCATGAGAAAAAAGGGAAAAACGCCACCTGGTCTCTCAAACATTCCTTTCTATTCTATTTCTTAGTTTGTTTTATTTCACGTTGATAGTTTCGTGTTTGGTGAAGTTTGCCTAACGCCGCATCTGCCAAAGAAAGAGTGCTGTCTAAAACTTCGACGTCATACCCCAGCTCCGCTTCCGCAAGCAACAAGCCCACCTGCTCCCAGACTGAGGCTTCCGCCAATCAGCCACAGGGAAAACCCCTTTCGGCAACAAGACACGGAAGAACCCCGCACACATTAAAACAATTACCTTCAGATTCTAGCTGAACTGGTGCATTTTATATAAATTTTAACCTCATTGAGGAAATCAGTGCGAGGGTTAATTAAGTGATTGTTGGTTGTTCAGATCTATGCAATTGCACTTATTGCTGTAAATTTGGGATTTCACATTTTCATTCTCTTAAACTAATTATTTCCTCACTTTTTCTCTTTCTGCAAACTTGTGTGAATGCGTGTTCATGTGTTAGATTAGTTTATAAGTCTTAGATTTATCCAATAAAGCCTTAATTATATTGAAAAGAGAAGTATCTTGTATTTTGTGCTCACAAGTTAATGTCTTAAACTGCCT
>JADLZN010006966.1:325000-424342 GCA_018155175.1 Sinocyclocheilus anophthalmus | reverse complement strand
CTCAGTACACACGTGGGCATTTTACCGCGTCCCTGAAATGGCGGACGGTCCACGCATTTACAATAACTTCATAAAACATTTATAAACCACATAATTACAACCTAAACATACACATAATGATCACATTACTCGTGTGCATATTGTTTTTCGTGTGTGAAATGTCATACCTGTAAAAACAGGAAAAATTGAGGAGACAGGAGCACATATGTCTGTGTCGCACATAATCCCCAGCAACTGTGAGGGCACCAGCGCAAGACTGCTCCTGGGAGTTCTCCGCTCATTGCCAAAATAAGAGTCATCCAGCTCATTTTCAGAATAAGAATCCCGGTCTCACTCAGCAATAGACAATGACTCACATTTAACTGTTTTCAGCTTCCCATTACATTCAACATATCAACTACATGTAAAATGAAAACAATATAAGAAAAATAAATGTTTCCTTCCATAATCACAATACCCAAAATGTGTACATACTTTAGGGTGTCACATTTACAACTATTTAGATGCGTGTTTAAGCTTGAGCCCCTTTAAGGTGATTTTTGATTCTTTGATGATTCTCAATAGGTTGTGGTTAATTGATGTGAAATACCATTCTTTTGCTCTTCTCTCTCGTTTCCTTACTTTTCTTCATTCTGTATATATGTGTTTTGCTTAGTATTGTTGTATGTTAGCTGTAGTTTCATTTATTAAATCCCTTGTATTCACAATTGATTGTCTCTGTGTGTTGTTCACAATTCGAAGTCACTGAATGCTTGATCCCTTGCTACATGCTAAGTTAATGCTAGTACTGTATGCAGGAAAGTTATTCTTTCTTGGCCAGGAAAACAATCTTTCCTATAAATGATTATATTGTCTGCTCGGTGGACGGACAGATCAAATAATTGTAATATTGATTCTGCTAAAGTTAATTATAAGATATAATCTAAATATTTATTATAAATCATAACCAGTTATAATTAGTCATAAATATTTCCCTTTTGAGCTGATTTACTACACGTAATCAGGTTTAGGGCAAATAATTGAGCAACTGAATGATTTCAATTTACTAATATAAATTTATCATAAAATGTATAAGCATTTGTGACAAACTCTTGTCTTCCCGGTGTGGAAATGAGGGAATCAGGGTCTGAGGTCAGCTGTGCAACCGAGTGCGCCCTTTTTATTGACACTTCTTTAAACAAACAAAACCAAAACGGAAGCACGAGGGCTTTTCAGCTCCCACTCAAACAAACAAACAAAACGTTTCCAACCAACAGTTGTTTCTTTTTGGGCAGGGCACGAGACAACATGGCACGCTCCCCAGGCAATCCCCTCACTCTTTCCAAGCCCTGCTTTTTATCCTGTCTCTCAACTCACTGCAAAATGAGAACACCTGTTAGATTTAATTAACGAGAGGCGTTTCCCTTAACCATCAACTCCCCAGCACTCATTCTCCATCTGCAGAGGCCTCTAAACCACGCCCCGCTTTCCACAGCATTATTTTTATATGCAATTTTTTCTTCAGAAGTGTAACAGGACACATGACCCTGCTGCAATCTCATGATTAGCTGTTATTGTCTATTTGTGTTCACAAAAAATGCTACTGAAATGGTGTCAGTTCTGTGAATTTGCTTTTGAATCGGTGTTATCATTTAGTACATCAGAAGCCACAGTTATCATGTTTACAAATTGCGATTTAAATTACAGATTGCTTCAGCTCATTAGAACGAGTACCAATTTTAATGCAATAGCATGATTACTATTTTAAAGGGGTCATATGATGATGCTAAAAAAAACATTATTTTGTGTAATGAAATGTTTATGCGGTTTAAGGTTAAAAAACACATTTTCCACAATGTACATTAATGTTTCTCCTCTATGCCCAGCCTTTCTGAAACGCGTTGATTTTTACAAAGCTCCATCGGTCTGAAAAGCGAGGTGTTCTCTAATTGGCCAGCTATCCAGAGCGTTGTGATAGGCCGAATACCTCAAGCATGTGTAGCGTCTCGACCAATCTGACACACTAATTTTATTTGATTTAACAAATCAATTAATCATTAGATTAACAAATCGTCACAGTACCCTCACTCAATAAAAGGAGCAAGGGATTTCTGTCAAAAACACAGGCACCTTGGTCACCATGACAACTTATCATGATATCACTGGTTTTATGACCCCCCCCAATTAAACCATAGGATTGTCCCTAAAAGACTGGTTTGTTATTACCTTATTTGGAAGGGTCATGAATAAAAATGTTGAGCTCTGCTCTGATCGGCTGTTTCACAGTGCGGCTCATTTCAGTAGCTCACACAGCAAACAGATCTCTACTATCCGGCATGAACGATGGAGAGATTAGGCATCCAACCTTATATGTTAGAACCTGTATCAGACGAAGATACATATTTTGAGAGATTTTGCAAGAATGTTTAGCGTCTGTGGTATGAACGTGATCGCTGCGAGACGCTGGTGGAGTGAACGAGGCTTGAGAGAGAGTTGTGAGTGAGGGCCAAGGCGCAGCCGTGTTGCCAGATCCAGCTATTATAAGTGTTTTTGGACTTGTCTTTTCCACTTAGTTTAACACTTTAGAAAGTTAATAAAGTAGTAAGTTGCAGTTTAGTGTCAGTGATATCTTTATCTTATCTTAAAGTGACCCTATTATGGGTAATGAAAGGTTCATATTTTGGTTTTGGGAGTCCCCAACAACAGGTTGACATGCATGCAAGGTCAAAAAACACTTTCATTATTTTATAATATGCATTTATTTTTACCTTATTTCCTCAATGATTCGCTCAACGATTCATTTTTCCAAACCCCTCCTTTGCGTGACTCTAATCTGCAGCGATTGGTCCGATTGATCTCATTTTCATTTCATCATGCCTGTAAAGCCTGATAAAGCAGCGTTTGTAAGCGAAGTGCTGCTTTGTGTACAGCGTTACCGGGCAGCTATTTTACCGCTCCAAAAGCGGCACCTAGTGGCAAAGACTAAAATTTGCATTTTCATTCAGACTAGAGACCTGCACTCCCGCGGGACCCAACGCAACAGGGTGCAGCACGGGACAACTCTTGATGGGCGAGCGCGGGTGGGAAGAGACTCAAGTGTGTGCGGGATGCGGGAGAATAAAATGATTAGCAAAATAGAAATTATCTACATATAAAAATGTCCTAAACATATAAATGTTATTTATGCAATCGCACCAAAAGCAAACAGACCACTAATCAATTAACAACCATGCATTCACCACGTGCAAGCTAGGCAGCGTTTTCCGATGATAGAACACGTGATTAAGGGTTGCGCAAGGGAGCAATCATGAATGAGAGTGAGTTGATTTCTGGAACAGCACAATGGCACAACCAGAGAGTGAATATAAGTCCCTGAGAATTACTCACGCGCACAAGTGCTGAAATTGCGTGTCCACTATAAAGAACCCAGCGACATCCCACCTTCCTTAACACACGAAGTGTAGACCATTGTGCCCCCACAAGAGAAAGAGGCTTGTCAATCAACACTGAAGGCTAGCGCACGCAGCACCCCCCCCTGGGCCAGTTCAAAGCTTACAGTCTAGTTGCAGGAGAAGCACTGATTTTATAATCCACTCAGCGTGGTGTTTCCCGGCCGGTTGTAAGCCTCAACCCGCCCCCCCAAAAGAAAGGGTGAGAGAGTACAGGGGGGTACAAATTGACAGGGAAGGAGCGGAACATGCTCATCGTTCGCCATGCCAAACCTGCACGCAGGCCGCCAATGCTTGCTTTTTTGTTAAAAATAACAGTGGTTTGTTAATGTTGATGGTTAGCCTAAATAACAAATATTTTATCGGAAGCATTTATACTGGGATGTTGTAGATCTTAGGAGGTGTTACAGAACAATTTGATGTAAATTTCTTTGATGTGCTGAAAAAAATCTATATAGATTACTTTTATGCGGGCGGGAGCGGGACAAAACATGAATGGAGCGTAGCTGAAAGGTGGTCGGAGGGGTGGGAGCAGGACCAGATAAGATATTTTTCTGAGGGACTGAAAAATCCGTCCCGCGCAGGTCTCTATTCAGACCAACGCGAAAAAGACCAACAAGTGGCGGGAACCTATTGCTCCTGTTCATGTTGACGTTCAAACATGGGAAAACGTGCTTGGATTAGTTTTAAAATAATCGTTAAATGATTCGAGTCAAAACTCTTCTTTTGGAGAGACAAACTTTATTACACATGCACTTTTCCCCCCCCCCCCCCCCCCCCCCCCCCCCCCCCCCCCCTGATTTAAAAACTTTGCCAGGTACGTTTCATTCACTTAGAGCTGTGTTACACACTGCGCGAAAGGTAATTTTCAAAAATCCATAACAGGGGCACTTTAATTGCAAAAGATTTTAAATTTCGGTTTATTTTATTTATCTATCGTTTTTTTTATTGTTTTAATAGCAATAACTGGCAACAAATCGGCTGTGCAGGTCCGGCTGGCCTAGAACATGGGCGGGTATATTCAAATGTTGGGGGCATAACTATTAGTAATCCCGACTGTAATGTCACAGTCAGTGTCATGTGTGGGGATTCGCCTTTGTCAGTGGTCGAGCATTTACACACGGAGGAGGAAACAAGGGTGTTTGAGGGTCCGGGGTACGTCTTTCAGGTACAAGAATTCTTATTATTCAACTATGGCCAACAAGAGTATCCTTACCAAGGTTTGCAGTATATCGGAACAATATTTAAGAGACGTGAATATATAAAAAGAGATAAATAATAAGCTTGTGCATCTTAGAAGCTTTTGTCGCGGAGTCTGTTACTCAATCCATAAATCGAATCTAAAGTTCTAGAGGCAGGGGAGCAGCGCTTGCGGTCACCTGCGGATCCAGAAGGTGGTGGAGCTCCTGATTTCTGCCACTCCGTGGCCTCCGCAGCCAGTCTTTTGACGTACGCCTCATTCACGTCCATCAAGATGTTCTCTGGCTTTATATCAGTGTGAATGATCTTACACTTGGTGTGCAGGTAGTCCAGGCCTTGCAAAACCTACACAGAGAAAATTTCGGTTTGACCTGCAGTAAACCACATCAAATTATTATGTGCAGAAAACACACACCTGTCGAATAATGCTCTTGACACACGGCAGCGGCAGGCCCTGGTAGTTGGACTTGATAATCCACTTCAGCAGATGGTGGCCAAGAACTTCAAACACCATACACACATCTGACAGCGTATGTTAAAGGGAAATGATGGAGAACAAAAGTACAGGTCCTCTGGGAACACAAGCCAAGAGCTCCAGCTCATTACGAGCTGCACTTCACAAATAAAAGAGCGAGCTGGTCTGAATCTGGGCAAAGTGCCTACTCTCACAGCTGTGGATCGAGAGATTGAGCGGCAGCTGAAAACTGCATCCTGTACAGAAGCAAATATGGAGTGCACTAGAAAAACACCTGTGGATCCCTCATAAAACCAAAGGAGACCTGTACAATAAACAGTGTCACTGAAAGGATACGGGATCCGTTCACGCCCGAGATCTTGAAGTCATCCAATAACTGCACCACTTTCTCCCTGCTGGGATCATTCTGGTCTGTGTTCCTGACCTGCATTCACCAGATGGGGGAAAAAAATTACTCGGGCCTCAGACAGTTTTACAGACGAGACACTCTACGTTTCGAAACCATTTTCTTTGGTTTATTACAAAATAAACCGTGTTTTCATTTGATGAAACCACTTTCCTCGGGGCATGTGGATACACCTGACTTTCATTACTTTCCCACCACACTGTGGCACCCTGTCCAATTCATCTGACACTAAATGGTCTCGGGAATAATTCATCGTAATGGTCTCTAAGGCAGCGCTGGTGTCGGGGTAACTCACCGCTCTCAGGAGCTTGATCTCATCGAGTGCCGTTTCAGTGTAGTGCTCTGCGCTCTTAACCACTTTCATGGCCACAAAACGCTTCCCTCTGCAACCAAAACAATAAATTCCCTCTCAGTACACATACTTAATTTATAAATGGTATTGCGGGAAGAAAAAGAAAAAACAGACAGGTAAGTGAACGTACTGTATGTCCCAAGCAAACCAAACAGTGGAAAAATGACCCCATCCCAGCTTGCGGATTACATGGTACCGTCCGTTAAACAGGTCGCCTATTTTCACATGGTGATAACCACCTAGAAAATAGCATTTTTTGGCTGTTAGAAAACACTGTTAGCAACAAAACATCTGGAATTATTTCAATATCAGGGTCAAAAATGTACACTTTCTAGATATATTATTTTATTCAATATTCATACATGAAATGACTTAAATGCACCTCTTCAATGATTCCGTGAAAGAAAACTTGGTTAAATAGTGTGGCATAATCTTTATTTATTTTATGTTATAAAATGTTATGTAGTTCAACTCCCCCCGAAATGTAAAATGTAGTTACAAATTAATTATTCAAGATCTATGTTCACTCATTTGTATATTAAACAAATTTCACAGAAACAAACACACCATGTGTTTTAAGCTCCCGGTTTGCTGTGCTTCTTTAAGGGTGTTGCAACTTGGCAATACAATTCATATTGTGATTATATTTCAATGTGATTATTATGATAATGATTATTATTAAAATTGAAGTATTAAATAAGAAATATTATTATTGTAATTATTCACTGTAACAAAAAAAAGACATCTAAATGGAATAAAATAAAAAAATGTAATGAGAGAATAATACTAATATGTCTTAAATAGGGCTGCAACAATTCCTCAATTCTACTCGAGTATTCGATTTTTCAAAATCCTTGATTTCATTTTGCCCGCATCCAGTAATCGGCTAAATACCGGAAGTGTTGCATTTCACAGACGAGAATCCATGAAACGCACTATTAGACCGTTTTCCAAGGCTGCATGAAAAATCATAATGAAGCATAACTCTATTGTGAATTCACAAACGCTACGATTCAATTAAATAAATATATGCGATGCAGGTTTAATATATATACGCTTTAATTGTTTACATGCGTGTAGGTTACGTACGTGCGTGTCAGAGCAGCTCACAGTAAATGCTGCTCCGCGCAAACTTATCATTTACACGTGTCGAGCGTCTCAAACTCCACCTCTGCTTGTTGTGTGTTTGGGTTTATTATAACGTTCACCTGGGAACGCAACGTGCACCATTTCATCAGATTAGTAAGGTTATCATCATTTATTAAATAATTTATAAACCTACACAAACACAGGAGAATCCATCTTTCTCAATATGCTAAATGTTCATTGCGATTTCAAAATAAAAGCTCAAACCCACGCTCTGAGTTTGCATGTTTTGAAGTCAACATATTCTTGTTCAAGAAATGACAGTGGCTATAGCATTTCTGTCATAAAGAAATGGGCAAATATTAAAGATTAAGTGGACATTTGAATCAAATGATGCTTGGTCAATATTAAACAAGGATTAGATCGCACAGTAAAGTGTAAAAAAAATCGTCAGGCCGTTGGCGCCCTCTGCTGACATTTGTTATCATGTGTAATGTACATTTGCTCTATTGTTTATAATACATTATGTATTTTAACAGTTTTGTTCAATAAAACCATATGATTTCTTGATTTTGATACTTTATTTGAACTAATTACTATTACCTCATTGCTATTATATATGTATTTTAAGTAATTTTAAAAGCTATTCTTTGCTTAGGTCTATTTTTATTACCACAAAAAAAGTCATCACAATTATCCGATTAATCGTCAGAATAATCGTCAGATTACTCGATTACCAAAATAATCTTTAGCAACAGCCCTAGTCTTAAATTCCTCCAAATATTAAACCAACATGCTTTTATTTTTTGTCAAAAAAAACTCAGGGATCAAGTTCCTCATTTGTTGGCAACAGGTTTATAGATGCTTCTCATTGCAAATCTTTTGAAATGGGTTGGCTCACACGGTGTTCCCAAATGCCCGTTATTATGAGCCACTCAAACTCAGTAGACGTAGAGATGGAGTTTGTGTGGACGAAAAATGTAGGGGTGTGCACGAATAGTCGAATATCTGCAATAATTATTCGAAAAATTAAAAACACTATTCCAATTTCGCTAAAATGTTGCTGGCCGTTAATGCAGTGAATCCCTGATAAATCCTGAGCACGCAAACTTTGTCAAGTGAAACGGAGTTATCACTAAAATGAGAAATCATATACAAACACCGGAACGTCACGACCAGTCGAATGAAGAAAAACAGCGACACATCACTGCATTCACTACTGCAGGTAGGCGCAGATGTACCCGAGCGAGCCGAGAAGACCACTCATTTTCTCTGCAGCTGGTTTTATTGTTAACAGACTAAGGCCATGTATCCACCAAAGCGCTTTTTTTCAGTCAGCCGTCCAATAACAGTGGAGGAGGGGCGGGGCAAATACCACACCGACCAACGGTCACATCCTACTTGTACAACGACAATGGAGAAGTAAATATTGATATGAAAAATAATGCACGCAACATTTCATTTGTGATGCATCTGCCACATTACTTCAGCGGCTATTCTGTATAACAACAAACAAATCGCCTCCGAAACGCTCGCAGGCATTTTCAGAAAAGCTGGCTAAAAACGCTTTGGTGGACACACGGGCATAAGGGAGTCGGGACTTTCACCTGTCATATAGATGTACAGGTTTTTTTTTTGAGCACGTTATTGTTAAGTTTTTAAACGGGAAAAACAAACCCGGGATATTTTTAAGTTGTTTGTGAATTAAACAGCTGATAAGATTGGTTCAGAAAATGGTGACAAAATTAGGTTTGATGAAAAACAAAAATAAGTTTTTCTCATTAGTACGTAATTTAAATAAACCGAAAAGTAAGTTTTTTTATGACTCGAAATATTCGACCGGCAAAGTATTTTTGAAAAATGCCCATCCCTAGCAAAAAGATAAGTGCTGCGCTTCCCCCTGAAATGTGCAGTGCATATATTAAATTAAATCTCAGCCTCTGCAATTTAATAATAATGGGCATTGTGATGTTGATTTTACTTTGATTAATCGCTCTGCCCAAATGGCCAAAAAATAACGTTGGATCCTCTTTACAATGCATACTCTTTCACTGTACACAAGAATCTCTCCCTGTACTATGATCACAGGACTCCTACCCTTGCAGTAGTCATTAGGATCCTCTTGTTCCTCATCATCTGAACCCAAGATCTCCTCATCTTGCTCCACCTTTGCTTTTTTGCATTTCGTTTTTCTTTTTTTTTTTCTCTTTTTTTTTTTTTCCTTTTTTTTTTCTTTTTTTTTTTTCCCCCCCCCCCCTTCATTTTTTTTTTTTTTTTTTTTTTTTTTGTTTTTTTTTTTTTTTTGTTTTTTTTTTTTTTTTTAACTTTATACGAGCCGATTTTTTTGATTGGAATCTTTCCTTTTCTCAATGCAGTGAGTCAGGCTGCTGTGCGGCTCCCCTCGGGTGGGGATCAGGCCTGGAGAAAGACAGCTTATCTTTAGCAAACAGATGTAGCAACCACAACCACTGGCCAAATGTCTTCACACATCTCTCATTCTAGATGTGCTAGTTACAGGAACGCAGCCAAATATTTATCCAGTGCCTTTAAAATGTTGTTATTAAAGTTTAATACCACCATCATCTTGCTAGTCTGCACCATATAATCCATGAATGTCCACTGGGCTTCTCTAATGTCAGACATTTATGAAACTTATAAATCAGTGCAGGTGCAACGTTAAACCAAAGGAACTAAGGTTAAATTGTCGAGTAAGAGAGACGGTCTTTGCTGGTTCAATATAGCTCAGCAGTAGCCGTGAAGAAAATCTTAAGAGGGGTCAAGCTGAGAGAAATCATAATGCATTCAGACTTTTTGAGTCAAGTTGCTGCAGCAAACTTAAAGTGATAGTTCTCACAAAAACAGAAATTCAGCCATTATTTATTGACCCTCATGTTGTTGAGTGAACTATCCTTTATAGCCTATGGCAAGCATGAATATGGTTAACACTATTCTTGACAGCATCAAGAATAATCACTACTTTGCAATTGCAATAAAAAGACATCTGAATGTGTGATTAAATGCATTCAGCATTTTAATCATATATATTATCCTATACCTGTGATGGTATATGGGCCAGTTAGGGATATCTGCCAAATAATTAAAAAAATAAAATCTGGGGGCATGTGCCAAGATTCAGAGCGAATAACAAGACTAGACGTTATACAATTTTGTCAATCCGATCGTTTTCATTATAGAAGTGTGATTCAATACATTCTACTGCTTTGTTAAAGGGGTCATATGTTGTTGCTAAAAAGAACATTATGTTGTGCATTTGGTAGGGCTGTCACAATTATGAAATTTGACTGACGATTAATTGTCTAAAAATAAGTCACGGTTATTGCGATTAAGTGTCTGTTTTAGGGCTTGCGATTATCCGATATCGCGATTACATGTCTGTTTATGGCTTTCATTAGTATTAATGATTAAATTTAGAGGGTTCCAGTAAAATAACTTATGATGTTATCGGTTAATCTTTTTTGAGTGATTTTGCAGTGTAAGATTACAGAGTAGATCCAAATTCTACAAGAGGAACATTGGAACCGACACAATTACCACGAACAGAACACCAGCGCGACTATTTGTTCCTACAACCACTACGAATACACTACTGGTTTGTGTAACTACTGGTCATCTTTTAAACCCTGGCGAGTTCAATTCGCAAAGCTCTCGATTCGATTCTCGATTTTTTAATTGCATTCATTGAATATAGTTTTAATACAAATGCTATAGATATTTCTAAAAACTGAACAGTAAACATCAGTTTGCAAATGGTGAATTAATAAAAAGAAATTAAGAACCACATGCCTGTATTTTAAAGCTATTCTTTTTTTTCGTATAGGGTCCTTTTTAAACCATAATAGGGCCCTATAAAATGTTCTTAATTTTTCTGGTAATCAGATGAAGGCAAAAACATGAATCTATCTTATATTCCAATGAAAATTAAACAAACCCTTTATTTTTTGGCAAACGAAGTGCTGCACAACAGAGGTTTACTGGTAAGAAATTAAAAAGAAAACAGATGTGATTATTCCTTTAAAAATAATGATTTATTAATATTTATTAGCAGTAGTAGCATTGAGTCTTAAGACCGCTAAATAGTAATATATATTTGACAGTTTAACGTTAAACTAAACTTTATTTTGACGGGTTGCCGTGAAGAACTTCCAGCATCTGTGGTATGTGATATGACGGTAGATTTCTCAAATGAAACGGTAAATGCTAATGAAGTGACTCTCAGAGCAGCAGGAGATGACATAAGTGTTCATATCATCATATAGTGAGACGGCAGAAGCTGAAAACACTGCGAGCGTCATCCGCGCTTTAGTATGTGTGTAGTAAACAAAAAAGTGTGCCGCTCCATCCGCCATTTATTCATTGCGGAAATCATGGCGCCTTCTGCGTGATATCAAATGCTTCCGCAGATTTATAGTATTACTATAGCAATTCACCGAGGCATTGGAAAAAAAAAAAAAAAAAATTTTTTTCCGTGCGTATGACCATGATAAGCGCTAATGAATGACAGGATTTATGTGTAACATCGCAAGGTAATAAGGGTGACATCCTAGTGGAGAAGACCTAATGAGCGATTCAGCCTTAATCAGGATCTGGTTTAAATGTGTGATGAAATAAATACTGGAAAAAGGAGCGATTCGCGGCTTGGATCTATATAGAATCGACGTATTAAAAAAACTTATTAATCAGAAAATCGATTTTTTTGCCAGCCCTACTGCCTGTGTGACTAAATTTTGTGTGCGGTCTCACTGGCGCGACCACCGCGTTGTTTAACTCGTAAGCGCTGCATTTCTGTTGCATGTGTGAAACATCAAACGGCAAACGAAACTGAAAGCATAACAAAACAGCGAGAGCGTATACTCGCCGCGTCAGCACGATAATTACTGATTATAATGACTTATAATGTCTTTTTACGCTTTGCGGTTGCCTATTGCGCCGCGTAAACAAAAACAACACTGTAGGGCAGTTGTGACAGAGAAAAGGACAAACAAACACAGTGCTTACACTACACTTGCTCAAAACTCGAATTGAATCATCAGTGCAATGTAAGTTCTCATAGGTTGTGAGTCAGAAGTGCCAGACTGTCCTTGCCAAGTTGGAACTGCCCAACTTTATAGAAACAGACACCGGTATTGTAGGCTACTCTCCCAGGAAACGGTCCTCATCCTCCGCAAAATGCGCTGCACACAACTGAATATTTGGGTTAAACTGTTCTGAAACATTGTTGTAAATACAACTTAACCACTGATTTCTAGTTGTGTCCTCTTTTGGAAGACCAAACAAAGTAGTTTCACTTTCACAACGAAAGCCACAGCATCACACACGGCGGGCTTAAGTGAGGAACGGCCGGCGGGTAGAGGGGGCGGAGTCAGAAGGCCGGGCTTGCCCCCGGCAGCAAATGGACGGGAACCCTGGGATGGACTCCGCTTCGTCCACGGTGAAAGCCGATCCGGCGATCCACAGCGTTGACGTATTTCCTCAGCGACCAGCACGGATCAGCTCCAGGCATGACGAAGTAGATATCGTCCTCTTTTGGAAGAGCAACCAAAGTAGTTTCGCTTTCACAACGAAACACACAGCGCCTTCACGACATGGTGGCGGCAACAACAATACTACAGCAAGAATAAAAGTTACGCCTTCTTTCTTTGCGTGAACATTTGGGTGGCGTTATGCAAATCTTCTCACATCGTGACATAGATATGTGGGGGCGTGTTAGAACGAGCCGTTTTAGGTAGGCGTGGTTGACTCTTAACTTTTATAAAGAATATCTAATTGGTTTTGAGACTTTAGTCTTTGCAACTTTACAGATCTTCTTTACGCACCAAGAGCACTCCAAAGAGAAAGGAAAAATTGATATCGCATCATATGACCCCTTTAAATATCTCACTGACCTTTTCAATATCACGCTACTCGCAGTGTTATTTCTATTGGTTGGCTGCACCAGCAGCAGGCATTAATGCAATTAGATATGCAGCTGTGCCGTTCGCCTTGCTATGTAGCGTAATCTCTCTGAAGCCATTGGCAATTTTCTGCATCCTAAACCGGGCTCTGAACTGCGGCTTGGATGTTCGAAACAAGTCTAGAATAGCATAAGCCTTTACAAGGACACTTTTTGAATTAGTCGTTCTCAATACGGCTTTTGAACAATACGCAAAGAATGTCTGAATCAGTGGATTAAAAGTTATTAAACATCTATGTTTTTGCTGCTGCCTAACAGGTTTCTTTCTGTTGGTTTAGCATAAGTTACACAATAAAATCTTTTCCAAACTAAACCGACTAAGAGGGAAATTAAAATACGCATCGGCAAGAATTATGAATGATAAATACAGTTTAACAGAACAGCCTGACACCAGAGCAGAGAAAAGCTTTTTCCCACAAATCCCAGGCAACATCACGTATCACAGACTGTTCCCATAAACATGAAACCATTTAATTGAGAAGCTGTTATCTCGGTCTGCTTACCAACCGAATCAATTTTGCGCTTCGAGCGTCAGTGAGTATTTCAATAATGAAGGCGCCACCAGCAACAAATACACTGCAAACGTCTACTTCAGATCCCAGAGATTTACAAATTCTGCTCTTTTGACTTGATTAGTTTTTTGATTGAAGCAAGCAAACTTTGCAGTTTGCACAGACACCACACATATTCTAATGAACATGCTATTAGTCGAAAACGATTGTATAGTTGTGTACTATGGGCCGAACATGGTGGGTGTTACACCAGAAAATAATTAATTTAGCCAGATCCCAGATAATTAGAGGATGTGCTAGTGGGAGTTAATTAGTGGAGGTGCATGTGTGAATGTGATGCTGGTCTGGGGGGAGGAGTACACACACACACACACACACACACACACACACACACACGTGTATACATACATGTGCCCATGGCTCAGAGCAGAGCAGATGTTGAACCACAGCAGTCCTGCCAACCACTACTGCTCTAATCTCAACTCTCATAGAGAGCTCTCATGTGAAGGGAAAAGCCATAAAACAAATATTCACTAATATATCCCATCTCTTTACAAATGCCACTGTAACAATATAATCAATGTTATTCACCTGTCAATGGTTTTAATGTTGTGGCTGATCAGTGTAGATAGACACACTGAGTGGTTGCAATGATGGATTGAAAAATCAGAGCCAGTATATAATATCTCACTATTAAATCAATCGCCTATAACCACACTGTACAACTGACTACTCATCTGGGAAACCCATGTTTCCTACACGGCTGTGCTTGTGTCCTGCCTCTCTGTGGCTTTCATGAGCAAGCTAATAAAAGCATTCCAACTTAAATATTCCATATCCATATATTTATTTATTTGGTAGGTAGCAAGATATTTTACATTCAGATATAATGACCGGCTGACAGTTTATATTGAATATCAATAGATAAATTTAATATTTTTAAGCTGTATCACCCAGCCATATTCACGTACAGACTAAAGACTTTACAGTCTCGTAAGAACCTGCACCCTGACTAACTGCTTGATTTCGGTCAAGTGCTGGAAAAAAAAACACACAAAACCAAGTTCACTTGAATGTTGTGGAAATATCACCGTGACAAAAACTTTTTTTATTTCATCATTCAAAACAATTCAAAGACGGATGCATTCATTAAAAGATAATGACGAGAGCAGCAATCAATGAATGCCGAGAGATCACTGCAGACATAACATCTCTGCACAGCAGTTAACGAGACAAGCTACTGAATTAAGGCGCAAGTTAAAATACATCACCACATGATAATGGCTTTGTTTTTAAATGGTATATACTGTGCAACAGAAAAGCGATTTTGATCGACTGTTCATGCTAGATATATTTAAGTGGCATGACCTTAAAATGTGTACATGTGAGAGTGATGTGAAAACAGCTAAACATGTCTTGAGCGAGTCAACAAGGAAGGACTTGATAGGATCATGGTGATACAGAGTTTAGTTATCTGCTGTTGCCAAGCAATGTCGCAACTTACTGCAGTAATATAGAATTCAAGAGATGTGCAGTCATGGGTGAATGTGCACTTCATGCCCAAAGGTATGTGGGACACACTGACACCACACCCTTGTGTGCTTGTTGAAGCACATTTGGGTTTAGAGTTCAACATCATGGGCATTAGGGAGTATATCCTCCTTAAAAGCTTCCATTATTCTGGAAAAACTTTCCACTATATATTCAGACACAAGAGCGTAACAGTATCTCAAGTCATGCCATAGTCTGGGCTTTGTGCAGAGCTTTATTAATACTAATAATGTTATTTATTTTTCTTCATATTTTATAACGACTGTAATGATGCTTTGTTTGTGGAAACTGTCTTCAGATAACAACTGTTTTGTTGCAGGAAGGATGGGGGGAAAAGACAAAACTTTGCCTAATAAGATGTGAAACCCAGACGTCTGGAGAGACTGTGGGTGGTGCCATTTTGTACTGTTGTCAGCACAAAGTGGTCGACATACCAGAATGCCTTGCATTTCTTTAGTGTCAGTGTAAGTATTCGCTTGCCCTTTGAGTAATGTGTGGATAGGACATTGGTTATTACATTATTTTTGTCTACTGATGACCTAAGGCCTATTCGTTCAAAGAACAAATATTCACCACAACCAAGACTGAGAAGTAAAACCATGCTGATTGATTTCATTTTTGTTACCAGGTTTGTTTTCATTTGGGAGAGTAGGTCGATTTTTAGTAGGGTTTACTTAAAGATGCCATTAGTGTGAGCAGAATCTTTTTTTTGTGAGCAGCAAAAGTTGTAATTAATGGTTTGTTAACAGCGAAACCCATAACCAGATTCAAATCCTCTCCAATTTGAAATCCTAGTGAAACTGTGTCATCAAACCAGCAGACCATTACTAGCAGTTTCTCTGAATGATGGGTGGTCACTGAGGTTTCAAAACTCTCCGCAGTGACTGTGCTCGGGGCTGACGATTCAAGACTTCAAAGTGAAATGAGGTTTGTTTCGGTCTGCTTAGAATGCAAGACAAATTCATGGATATCTACAGGACAGAACAAACTTTTTTGGACGGCATACAGAAAGTCTGGAACACAAAGGACCTGCATGTGTGACGCATTGATTCTTCAGTCCAGAAACATTTAAAAGTTTAAGAAATATTAGAATCCTCTGATCAATCCTCTAACTCAGCTCTCAATCGTTGTCCTGGAGTTACCCAGACTGCTCATTTTAGATTCCAGAACCACTGTTTTACTTAATGCCATTAAGCCTTTCAGAAACAATGAGAAAAATGAAGATGAGGAACCATTCATCTGGTTGTTTAAGCTGGCAGGGAGCAATAGAGGGGGATGTAATCTACTGTTAAACACGGCATTTCAATTCTGCTTAATCTCAAGTCTACAGCGAATTGTTTTTAGCCTCAGACGGCACGCCTACGGACCGTCTGATACATGCTGCACAGTGCACACAAAATGACAAGAGCTTTCAAAATCAGAAGAATGAATCCAATGCAAACTGTCAAGAATTGTCTAGGTCATATTTCACCCCAAAATAATAGAAAGACAAAAGATTTCGCTTAATGCAAAACGAAGCATTATTTATGTTTGACATTTTTATGACACTTTCTACGTACTCTTTCTCATTAGTCTACAAGTCTATGTAATGCTATAGGGTGGTAAATGATGACATTATGATCGATTAATTGTTGTTAATAAATTAATTAATTGATCTTTTCGTGTTTCGATTAATAACACTGAACAGGCAGCATAGCAGACAGACCATGGAGTAACTGTTAATATGCTGAAAAACCCGTGATGAACACCCTCTTTATGCTTTAAACACATATTTTGTTAAAATTCATACTGTTGCATGCATTCATTAATGTCAACTTTAAAGTGCCCCTATTATGGATTTTTGAAAATGATCTTTCATGCAGTGTGTAAGTGAATGAAAACATCCTGCGATGTTTTAAATCTGAAAGTGCACCGTGTATACAGTTATTGTCTCTCAAAAGAAAAAGTAGACTGAATCATTGAAACGAGTCGTTTTTAAAACGAATCCCAAGCGGTTTCATGTTGACGTCAATGTGAATATTAGCATATTGCCCGCCCACTTGTTGCACGCGCAGACCTGGGCAAACTTGAACTCCCCCTCCCTCAAACATGGACGCTGCACTTTGCACTGTGAGGGTAAATCCGTTTTTTTTCTTTTTTAACTGCCAAAGGATGAGGCTGTGAAGAATCAATGGTTAAAGTTCATTTCTACAGCAATACCACAGCAGTTTAGTGTTTCCCCCCACAGACTTACACTCTATGTGTGGCGGGGCTCCCCCCGTGGGATATATACCTGGTTCACATTTACGGCTCTGCGCGTTTGCTACGTAAAACCATCAGTCGATTTTCGGGTTGGTCTGAATGAAAATGCAAATTCATTTTTTGCCACTAGGTGCCGCTTTTGGAGCGGTAAAAATAGCTGTTTCCCCGGTGATGCTTTATGAAATGGAAATGAAATCGACCAATCACCACAGATTAGCGTCACGCAAAAGAGGGGTTTGGAAAAATTAATCGATGAGCGAATCGTTTGGGAGTCGTTGAGCAAGTAAGGTAAACATAAATGCAAATTATATAAGACAATGAAAGTGTTTTTTTGACCTTGCATGCATGTCAGCCTGTTGTTGGGGACTCCCAAAACCAAAATATTAAACTTTCATAACCCATAATAGGGGCAGTTTAAATGTAAATAGAGTTCAAGTAAAACTTGAACTACTGTATTATTTACACAGTAAACATTTAAAATGCAAGTTGGAAAAGTTGTTCAATCCATAAAAATAAATGTTGGAAAATAAATGTGATCACTATTTTCCACATACAGTTTAACATTAATAATAACAAACATTAATCTAATAAAATGCTCTCGAATTACTATTTATAAAAGAAGCAAACTACAATTCCATGTATTTATTAAGTGTATGTAAGTGATATTTACACTGCAGTAAAAAAAAAAGTTAGTATTTGTTAATAAATTGATTGTTAATTTTAAAATGATTTTGAAAACCAAAAATCAAAACAATAGCCTAATATTATTGTTGTATTAATACCACATTTTGTTTAAATCATTTCCGAGTATGTACCTTTGTTCTTATTTATTTATTTTTTGCATTATGAATGATATATGATATGAACAATGATATGTATCGTCTTTTTTGACAATTCATTGCCATTTATGCTTTTTATGCAATTAGGGTGCACGTTTTTACCAGAACACCCTTAAACAAAGTGATGTTTACTAAGTATCAGCTCAATACACCGAGTAGTTCAGAGGAAGCGCCAATCACAGTACATCACATGTGGTCAGAGAGGTTGCATCAAAGACGCTATTTTCTTATCGCCTCATCCAGATCCAGTCTATGAATCACATTTCCATAATTCCCTTCATTACTTTAAGTTGTTTTTCAGCGAAGGCGGCTTCTATTAAAAGCCTCAAGCCTTAGCAACCAGCCTGGACTATTCATCTGAACCAAAACTTCACCTCCCGACGTCCCGAGCCTCTTGATGCATGGCATCCTTCATAACACATTCAGCGAGAGAAAAACAAGGGGGCTGTGTGTGTCTGTGCATGAGTGTTGGTCCGAGTGAGCGTTGTAAGTGGGAGGGAGAAACGTTTGGCGCACAGAGAGTTAAATTCACTCTTAATACAGAGCTCAGCCTTCAGAAGTTCTCCAGCCCACACTACAAACCACGACACGTCAGACATTCTCTTGTCTTGTGTCAGAGTGCTCACGCATGCATCGAAACAACACTCTTTAGAGCTACCATTGTTTTCACTCGCGTGCGGACTGCATTGCAGCATTAGCGCTCGAGGCAAAACCCGTCCCGTGTGGCCTTTCCCACCTGTGGTTTTGCTCGGGTAACAATCTCCTGGTTGCATCAAACCCACCGACTTCACTAACCATTGCAGTGGCTTTTCATTAAGACGCAATCTGGGGTCCAGCCTGACCATATACAAATCTCCACAAAGGTGAAGGTGCCGTTGATGCTGTTTATTGCACGGCTGCAGCACAGCGTGTATTCAACATGTCTCCCTCGCTCTCATCTCCCCTCTGTCATGATTCATCTCAGACAGACTCGTTAAGAAAGCTGGATTTAATCTGAAATCTTCACAGTGTGTGTCCACCACGCATTAAGCAGCATCTTCAAGGATATGCGTGCATATCTTTTGAAAGGAGTTTGATCAACTCAGAAAGATGCATGCAGAGCTGCAGCATTAGAATTTTGATGATAAATCACTGCACTAGGGGAGTATTTGTGCAAATTTATCACATTTTGGGAAACTGTTTCTATTCAGTTTGTTATATGTCAACACTTCTTATTAGGAAATACTTATATCAAGTATTATACTATATGTAAAAAAAATTTAAACATACATTTACATACACTATTCACAAATATATATGTGTGTGTGTTTTTCTGCTAAATATTTGCATAATGAAATATGATTGAAATAATAAAAATATGCACAAGTATGTCATTATGCAAATATTTAGAAGAAAAACTATTCAAAAACATTCATACAATGTTTTGTTGATATGATGAAAAGAAAAACATGCATATCAACAAAACATTATATAAATATATTTTTGAATACTTTTTCTGCTTAATATTTGCATAATGGAATATTTATACATATATTTCTCTTCTTTTCATCATATCAACAAAACATTGTACGAATATATTTTTGAATAATTTTTCTGCTATATATTTGCATAATGGAATATTTATGCATATATTTTCTTTTCATTATATCCATAAAACATTACAAGAATATATCTTTGACTAGTATTTTTGCTGCTAAATATCTGAATTATGTCATATTTAATTTGTTTTCTCCTTTTCATTTAATATAACATTGCATGGACATTTTTTAATTGCGGTTTTGCTGCTAAATATCTGTATAATTAAACCATGTTATGATACTATAATATTACAAATATAAATACATTTCTGTCTTTTAGTTATGCAAGTAAATGAATACAAATGTTCTCATACAACTCTCATTCTTAAACTGTGCATGAATTAGAAGTACCTAATATTTCCTAATTTATAATATACCAAATAGTTAATTTCAGTTCTATAAATAAAACCGGAATAAACAGTTTCCTAAACTCATCTCATTTTAAAGAGCCCTTCAATAATTTTTCCCTTTGAAGCTCCAAACATGAAGGAAAATAACTCGCCACAAGCAACTAGATGAAACTACATTCACCAAACTGTCAAAGCACAAATGAAATCAAAGCTCTCAAACACATGGTGCACCAGTTATGTGCTTACGAGGCACTGTAGACGCAAACAGAGATGCAACTTTGCTTCTTACCTACAAGATGCGCGGATGCCCATGAGAGACAAAGCTAATGAAGGCAACAGAGGCTGGCAGGCCAGAGACAGAGCCATGTACCAGAGGCAGAGGAGGGCCACCTCAGTGCACACAGATGCACAGTGAGGCTGAATGCTGAGGAGCTGGATTCCTCCCTCTCCCGCTCGCTCTGCTTCCGTCAGCGACAAGAGGCCGCCCTTCCCTCTGTGCCACGCACTCTGATTGGCTGGGGAAAGCTAGCACTGCATTGCAGGTAAAAACACTGCCGCCTCCTCATTTCTCCTTCATAATGCCATGCGTTCTGCTGTCACTCATCCCATCTGCTCTCTCTCTCTCTCGCTCTAATTACAGCAGAAAAAGGCAGCCAGCTCACAAGGCATTGAGTTTGATACTCTCTTGCTCATAAGATTCGTGTCTCAGTCTAAACAAGCCTCTTTACAACCTTGTTATTGAAGTCAGGTAGCCACTGATCACAGCAGCGTAGAGCGAGAGAGAGAGAGAGATAAGAGAGAAGAGAGAGAGAGGGGAGCGAGCGAGAGCGAGGGGTCTATTAGGGCACTCTCACACAATCAATTGCCCCTCTAGACTACACAACTACATGAGAGCTACTTGACTGAGAAAATCTCAAATGAAAGACCCCAATCGCATTATAATGTTTTTATAGTATCTATTGCAATTTAAAGCAAAGGAGCTTTCAGGAGAGGGAAGAAAGGATTAACCTTGAATTGCAAAAGCCAATCAAAAGTGGAAAAGCTTCTGCTGCAAAAACTGCAGTTCTGCACTGAAAAAAAATCTGTTCTTAACCCGCTAGTCTTGACCACACTAATAGAAGTGGCCAGGAGAAATTAGAACAAAAAAAAAATGATGGAAAAATAAATAAATAAATCTATCCCATTGCCAAATAACGAGATTTAAATAAACTTGCAAAAAGCATGTTTTTAAGCGACTTAGAACAAAGTCATTTTTTTCAGGAATCAGCTGGACTACACTAGCTGAACTGTATTTGACTCCGTAAAAAAGATCCTGTTGAGAGTCATTTGTTGAGGAATCAGTTGTACTACACTCGTTGCACTGTGCATCTTTGATTCAAAAATGGCTCATAAGAGTTATTTGTATAAGAACTGGTCACACTACACTGGTTGTGCTAGATATGTTTTTGATTCCGTAAAAAAAACTAAACGGGCTCATAAGAGTCATTAGTTCAAGACCTGGTTGGACTACACTGAACGCACTGTGTTTTGGATTCAGAATTTAAAAAAAGTACTGGATCAGAGTTAATTGTTCGCCGTTTGCGCTGCATGTTTTTGATTCTGTAAAAAGAATCGGCTCATAAGAGTCATTTTTTTCAGGCCAGTTTGACAACTATAAGTTGCGATGTTTATTTTTCATTCAGTAAAAAAGAGCCATTTGCTCAGGAGTCAGTTAGACCACACTGGTTGAACATTGTATGTTTTCGATTCAGTAAAAAAAAAAACTCAAGGTCGTTTATTCAGCAATCACTCAGATTTCATTGGTATGTTTCGATTCATAACACCACACGTCTTGAGCCATTTGTTCAGGAATTGGTTGAAATACAATGGTCACGCTGCATGTTTCTAATTCAGTCAAAAAGAATCTGCTCATAGGAACCATTTGTTCAGGAACCGTTTAGACTGCACGGTGTATGTTTTTGATTCAAGTATGTTGGCAATGTGGACAAACCTTCAGCTGATAGCATTTACTTTTTTGTTGTCGTGCTGGACAACTACTTGACCATTTTATTTCTCCATTTTATCTGAAATGAAATGATTTTGTCTTCTGTTGAGGTCCGACTCTACATAAAACATTCTCTCTCCACTCATCAAGCACTTTTCTAATAGATGGAGAGACGTGGGTGGAGGATGCCGGTATGAACTAATACAATGTAAAAAGACATGAGACTCTCCACTATGAATCACAAAATAACTGACTGACATAGAGCGGTTCATTAAAATCTAAAGATGTACAGACGGGAAAAAAAAAAAAGAGACTGAGACTCTCCACTATTCATCCCAAAATCACTGACTGACATCAGAGCGGGTTCATGTACAATCATAAAGATTACAGACGGAAAAAAAACAATTCTCACTTAGAACGGGCGACAAACCAAAAAGCTGAGGTAGAATGTGCAGCATGCAGACTCTCAAAACAAAAACTGCCCTTGTTCCTACTACTGGCCACGCATGCGTCCTTAGATAAAACGCAGTTTTATGGTCCCTACAGTTTCTATCAACACACAAACCGGTTTGTCATAGAAGGTAAGGTCCACTGACTGACAGGTCAATAAAAAAGCACACGTTGCCAACTGGTCTGCATTTACATATGCAATTAAGCCAGCATTTTCATAGTGTTGAGGCCCAAGTTATAATAAGCTTTTGCGGCGGTGTGTACGTAAGCTTCAGGAAGTATGCACTTCAAACTGCCTTATGAATGTTTGAGACATTTATTTGTTTCCCGGGGTTACAAAGAGCCCCATTCGATTAGGTTAACAATTTGAGAAACGAATTCATTCCCCTTTTCAATTGCACATCAAACACATTTATCATAAAAACAAAAAAAAAAATTATTTGATGTTGGGGGCGCCTACACCATTATAGGCGACAAACAATTATTATATGTTTCTAGACCCTTCCCCCTATCATTTCCTGCTTTATTTCACGTGTCCTCATCGACAGTCAGTAAACCAAAAACATGAATTTTTTTTTTCGGTTCAGAAGTTGACGCAAAAGGACATTATAGACTTCTATGTATAGTTTTTGTTGTTGGTTTCTTTCTCGCCCTTTTTTCGCGCTATAATGCCCATATCCAGCAGGAAACCAGTTTAATACCACCACCGGTCCGGGGTAGTTTAGAGATGTTCATTAAAACGTAAAGGACCTAACCTGCCCCATGTCTTTGGGCTGAGGGAGGAAACCTAGCACACCGCGGCTAAACCCTGCAGAGCATACGCAGGAGACAGGCAAAACTACCACACTGAAAGGGGGCCTCGCTGTGTCCTTGCATTGGCTCGAATGTCGGGGACCCCATTCTTGCTGTGCGACAACAGTGGGCTAACCCACCGAGCTATGTATGTGTATGAAATATTGTTCTGTACAGTGTTTTGGGTCAGTGCCTTTGGCATCAAATTATCCCTATGGAGATCTGTTGGTTACTTAAAGAGTAGGGCTGCACGATAAAAGTATCGCATGCGATATTTAATGTGGCATCGGCAGCATGAACACCAGAGCCTTGTTCACACTGACAGCTGCGCAAAAAATCGTGCGAGATATGAACGTGGTTTTGCGCAGCTTGTCATTGAACAACGGCTCTGTGTAGTTAATGCAGCTCAATGTGAAAGCACGCACGTGATGGAGATTTACCCCTAATTCATATACAAACGCGTCTTTAAAACTGATTAAGATGCGCGGTTAAAGGTTCTCATTCAATTTACTCGGGTGCAGGCCCTACTTAAGAGGCTCTTTACAATGATATGCCTTCATTGGAGTGAGGCCTGACCATTTGGCGCAGTAAGGCAAGAGTTTTCATTCTGCACCCTAAAGGAGAGATCCCCGAAAGCATGGAACCTCTAGACATGTGGGGTTGGGAAAAACAAAAATATAACAGTATTGCATTTTCTCTAGATCCAGGGGTTATCACAAAACCTGGGGTCCGTGGACGGGCAGGAGCAAGGGTGTGTCCGCAAAATATATTTGCTAGTACGTTTTGGTTCTCCCGTACTGGCAACTCGACTTTTTTTATTTCTTCTGAAACGTGCTATGGTTTATCATTTCCAAGTGACTCTATATAATGCGATTATGTCAAATAATCAAAGCGTAGCGGACACACTTAAAAGCTGGCCCTTTCAAGGATTTATTAATTTAAAAAAGCATACATATATTTTCTGTGTGTCGTGGTTGACAAGTAGACTTGCCGCAGAGTTTTCCCACTTCATTTTAGAAAGTGTTTACATAGACCAAGAACGGCAAAGCGCATTGTGTTTGTTTTCTTTAAATTTACAAAAGCACATCGTTATCACTTGTTCATTTTTGAAGATACACAATAAAAATAGAACCTTTTTGAATGATCGTCCTTGCTCTTAATCTGATGGAATCACATGTTTCTTTTTGTCCGGCTAATATAAAGAATCCAAAGTGTTGCTCTGGCGCCTCACCGCGCGCACAACAACAAATCAGATTCTAGACAGTGCAACTTTACATTGCAGCTCATCATGCTCAGCAACCTACAAACATTTAATTTGGTGAGGGGCTCATTTTACGTGTTCTGTTGTACCTATGTAGGTTTTGCCCCGATCAGGCGCTGAGCAATGGCCAGTGGTTTTTTCCGGAACACTTTGTGTGCAGATGTAAGGATGCCTTTAGTAGGATTTTCATTTCGTCACATGAGAATACAAAGCCTTCTTCGATGGTTGCTTTTTGATGAAATTCACTACAACAATTTATTATACAAGTGGCAATGTCAATGCAATTACAAACCACATATACACACATTCTTTCTATTTAGGTTGCGGCTTCACTATATAAACATTCATGTTACTAAATGCCCCATGTTAGATAAAAATTCCCTTTATTCCGCGCGTACACAGGACAAAGTTGTGAGGTTACCTTAATATTCTGAGGGATTTTGTCCCACAAAAAACTGTCGCCGTTGTGTGCTGTTGGTCCGCTCGAAACTGATTTGCTAAAAAATCAAAAACAAAATGATAATATCTTCTTCAAATATGGGTGGTCTGGGATTTTATCGGGAGACGATAAAAATGAACAACGAGTGATTTTTGCTGAGGTGTAATTAGTATGCTGGTGGGGATCTTAAAGGACCTACCGTTGACTGGGCAATGACTATCCGACAGTGTTTTTGATCTTCCTTCCATGACTCTGTATCCGGATTCAGGTGTCTCACTGATTAGAAATGTGTATCTTTCCTTGTCCGCCAATATGTTTAAATAGATTTTTACCTTTTAATGGCCATTTTTACCTTTATAAAGCATTTTTCTAAAATGTCTTTAAAGTATTATATCTTGGTTGAGTAAAAATTCTACATTAATCATGAATATAGAATACTAAACGGATTTGGCGGTTACCAAGCAATGAAATCAGAAATCAACAAAATTCATCTTTGCAATGCTGAGGAAACAGAGAAGCTGCATCTGAATTGGCATTTAGATGTATTTACACACTGCTGTTTAGTGCAGAACATGAATGCTTAACCTGCAACTACAAATGCATAAATAATATTCTGATATATTAAACATAAAACGTTGAAAACTGATATCTGAAATTATTTAAAAAAAAAAGAACTTTAAATGCGAATAAAAACAGCCAGCGGGTGGCAGCAAGTCACTGTTAATGAGTGAGTCATTGCAATTGAACCGAATCATTTAAACGGTTGATCAGTCAGGAACGAAATGCCTGCCCATGTTGTGGCTGCCGGCGCGCAAAACTAGGGAAGCACCGTTTCCCGGCCACATTTTGTGAGAAAAAATATGATTTTCTTGATCATACTAAGGAGAACTTTCTCATAGATATATACTTAGGATCCATGGATATTGAGAAACCTGTTCCTCTCACTAATACGACTTTGTTTCATTCGGCCCCCCCGACTGAGCCTGGTTTCCCCTCCTTCCTCGTTTCTCTCTCTCTTCCTGTCCTTGCTTTTCTTCTTTCCTTTCTTCCTCTCCCCAGGTTTTTTCCTCCTCTCCATTCTGTCACATGGAGTTTTGGTTTCCTAATTTCTCCTTTGTCTTGCTAGTTTGGGGACACTTGCATAATGGCAGCTGATATCGGTCGACTTGAGTGCCAGTACTATTTAAACTGAACTGAGCTGGATGAGGACATCACTGAATTAAATTATGAACTGCCTTTAACTGAAAATTGATGTTTACTATTGTCATTTTGCATTATTGACGCACTATTTTCCTAATTAATGCTGTTCATTTGCTTTGACACAATATGTATTGTTAAAAGTGCTATATAAATAAAGGTGACTTGACTAGCAAATACTGAAACGATCTGCTGCACTAGATCCTGGCAACCCAAAAGGTTTATTAAATAAAGTGTGCAATGGCATTCAGTTACACTACACTTGTTTTCATTTAGTTATTTTATGAATAAAAAAATAAATAAACCAGATAAACAAACTATCCTATAGTAGAGGTTGACCGATATGGGTTTTTCACTGACCGATGCCGATATTTAGAAATCAGGGAAGCCGATGAACACAAGTATGATTATGTATATATACACACACGTTTAATTATCGTTATTAGAGATGCTGATCGTTCGGAGTTTCGGCAGCCCAACACTGAATATTATATTGTGGGCGTTGTATTTTGATAAATAAAATAAAAGTGGTAAAAATTACAATACAAAAATGAAATTTAAATTACCCAGCTTCTAAATAAAAAAAATCAGTTATTTTTATTTCGTTAAAAAACAGGCCAAAAGAGACCTCCGAACTAGTAGGCTACCAGAAAGAAAGAAAAAAAACCTTAACGTTTTTGCTCAGAATTCGTTTTTAATCCCTGCATGATTTTAGTCATACATGATAAATATCAAATATGTTATAGATTGACTACAAGTTTAAAAACAATGCTGCATTTGTTATAATTAAGGAAATTAAACTTGCCATCATGAAATGTGTCTACACAGGCATTAATGCCAAAAAGAAAAAGAAACATCGGAAGATAGGCATATTTTATTCAAGACATTATTATATGACATCAACATGCATTTATCATTCTTACAATCACCGCTAGAATGTCCAACTTCACCATGATGAACTTAAAATGGGATTCTATTATTTTTCCTCAACAGTTCTCCTCACAAAACGAAATTCATTTCAAACACAAATTTGATAAGAACAGAGTGGAAATTATTAGCAACACCAAAACAACAGCAAAGCTAATGTTTTCTGTTAAAGCACAAAACTAAGAAAAGTAAAACCAAACTTTGTGCCAATAATTCAGACTAAACTGAACATGGTGTGTGTTTATGGTGCGTGTCGGCAATGTTGTCTCGGCGGGGGCGTGGCGTAGGTGGGGCTTAGGTAGACGATATTATCGGATATCGCGATATTTTTAAAGGCGATTATCAATAAGATATTTTTGACATATCGCCCAGCCCTAGTATCGGCAGATCACACTAACGAAAATATCGGAAATCGGAATCTGCCAAGAAAATTGCAATCGGTGCATCACTATTTGTTATCGATAAAATCCTAGAAAATATAGAGATATAATTTTTTTCAATATCGCACACCCCTAGCTGCCAGACGTTCCGCGCAATTGGCAGAGCTGAATGTAAAATAACACCACATACACCATCCTAACCCTCGCCAAAGAGGAGCTCTCTCTCTCTCTGTGTGTTTAACCAAACCCAGATTAACTTAGGTGGTTTACGAAAGAAATCTGTCAGTGTTCTTTTCATTTTCTCTCTTCTTCAGCCCTTTGCATTTCCCACGGTAGTTAGCTCCCTGCCACCTGACAGCGGAAAGCAGTGACTGAGTGACTGACAGCTAATATTAATCAATCTAAAATCTGCATTAAAGTTAAGAATGTAAAGATGAAATATGTTAATATATAATTTGTAGTTGTGGTGCTCCTAAATTTTTGCTGGTGCTCCTAACTTTTTAAAGTTGGGAGCACCAGGGCACAAGTAAAAACAAGTTATTTGGAGCCCTGTAAACAAATCACTCGTTAAATATATTTCCAGAAAAGATGCATGAACTACAACTATATCTTGTACAAACTTGTCTTATACATATTATATGTATAATAAAACAAGGAAAATGCTTTAAAAATGCTCAAAAGTCAAGGTAATTCAAAATGACTGAAGGTATAACACAAGTAGACTTTTATTAACTATAAATGTTCTTAAAAACAATGAACAGCAGCTTTTAGCCTGTCACCAAGATGCAAACATGAAATATCAGGCATACAGTAGTAGTTCTTTACAGGTTTGTTTGTTCTTGTTCCATTAATTTTCAGGAATCTATTACGTTTTTTGCGTTGAGTCTCTGTCTCAGGAAAGAAACACGGCATTCTATAACGTGGCACTCAAGTTCAACTCCCATCTTCTTGCATTTTTTCCTATTCCACCGCCCGCGTCGCATCTTTGTCAACACAAAAGTGCATTCTGTGTGAATGGTGCTTAGCGCTATATTTATGGTCCTTCACAGAGCTCGTGTCACACGTGAGCGGTTAATCACATGCGCTGACATGCGGTTGGATTGTTCTTTTCTCTTTACTGTCATCACTTGCATATTATGAAAGTGTCTAATTCTAACGTTAATAAAAATAAAAAAAAATCACACTTCAATCAGTTAATCAAGGTCTTCAGGATCACTCGAAAGATCCAGGCAGGTTAGTTGGTGTAATTTAAAGCTAAAATCTGCAGGAAGGTGGCCCTCAAAAAGCAGTACAGCCCTTTCCAAAAGAGTTCCAGTCATTCCTTCAATTTTTTCTTCCCGTTTAATTGTCTTCTCTTAAATTTTATTGCACAGAAAAGTACTAGCACACCTCTGCTCAACAAGCCGCATGATTTCAAGTATGATTCATGGGTGTTGAACAAGTTACATACCTAAATTTAACACTTAAGATTAGTGGCTCTTTCAAATTTCAAAGCAATACAAGCAGTGATTACTGGGAAGTACTCTGGCATCTTCAAATACAGATTTCAAGAGTTGCTCAGTAAAGTAACTCCAAACAGGAACCGCCCTGCTGCTAAACAGGCCAGTGCAGCATCCGCATGGTGCTCATCTTCCCAAAACAGTGACCTGATTTGGTTTCATGCAGTCCGTGCTGAGAGCCACATACTCAGCCATCTGCAGTCCTCCAGACCCCCTGTGCTGCAGTTGTGGAGGATACAGTTTACATAATGAGCGTGCTCACAGCTAGGCAAATCTCAGCTCGGTGAACTGCGACACCAGCCCTTTTAAGTTTCCCAGCACTGCACCAGAACTTGTGCACAGTGACAGATAGGCTGTATACACCTGGGGAGACAACTTCCCAACTCGGGGAACACACAGGGTGCAGATACAAGAGTCCAATCTCACTTTTGCAGGATGCTTGACAGAACCGGGTAGTCAGCGAGTTTCATGCATGCATGCATCAGAGAGGTCTACGAGGATCTAACACAGGATCCTGCAAACCCTTCCCACTTACTCGGTGCAAACACGCATCCCAAAAGAGTCCCAACCCGAACGCATCAGCTGTCTGATTAAAATTGAATCCAGCATCAATAAGTCAGCAGTGCTACTTCAGTCACACACACACTCACTTGCACCTCAGACCGCTGGCGAGTTTCACCACGGCAGTGTTGAGTGAAGCGATCCAGTCCAGGAGCCACATGGCAGAGGAGGACAGCGCAGGGCAGGATGGTACGGTGCGAGCCACAGTTGAACCGCAGATGAGACTTTCTTTCTATCTCCCAGAGTGTGCCTGCCTGCTCTCTGCTCACTGGCCGCCTCAACACTACCGATCCGACACTAGTGAGCTGGAAAACAAGGCAGCGCAAGAGGGAGGGGAAGGGCAAGAGAAACAAGAGCAGAGGAGGAGGGTGATAAGTGAGTGAAAACTCTCTCTCTCCTAACACGGTGTGGCGTAAATGCACTGCAGGAGGAGAGGGCACGATGACAGCCTTTGTAGAGAGGCTCACGGAGAATAGTCGTATACCCCGCCTCTCTTCTGCAGAAGGGCCGGGCTGAAGGTTCTGTCGCTCTGTCGTATTTCAAGGACACAAGCGGACCCCAGAGGGCATGTTCCTTTCTTCTTGTGCTTCACCTGAGCTTTCGGTAGATGAAAGAGTGTGTGTGAGGGAAAGAGAGAATAAAACGCATCAGGCTTGATGGCTGTCACAAAGCGCTGTTATATAACAGCTCTCTTCAGGGCAGATGTGTGGCTGTCCGGTATTTAAGAGAGGAACACACACAAATACACTGTGTAGGTCTTCATAGTTTATCCATCATTTCGTCCCAGAAGTTCTGGGTGAATTTTAGTTAATGGAGTTAATGAGCTCCATTACATTTGGTTCTCTGATTCTTAAGCATTGGTTTGTTTTAATTTTGTTTTAAGACACAGATATAGGAAAAATTTGCCAAAAGTAGGGCTGTAACGATTAACCGTGAGCCGGTTGAAAATTGATTCAAATATGTGATGATTCAAATTGGTTGAGATGCTAAACAAATCGCAATTCAATTAGGGGTAGGGGTTTATATGAATGATGTCTGAGGGGAACTTAGAAAAGATTAGATGGTATTTTTTCTTTTCCTCTGTATAATGCATATTAAAGTTCATAAGTGCAGCGCTGCTTTGTTTACAGCGGAAACGCTTTAAGCGCCACCTGCTGGCAGAGAGTGAATCTGCGTCTCATTCAGCTCGTCTGCTGTTTCGGTTTCATGCAGACATATGTTTCTAAAGTCAAACCATTCTGTTTTTGTTTCAAATTTCGAAATTGTACAATGTAATTTAGATAAAAACTGCTCATGTTGCATGTATACAGCATCTTTGTTTGGATCATGATTAAAATGCAGTGTTAGCCTCTAATTTTAAATGGAAAGAGCACAGAGACAAAGCCTTATTTTGTTTAAATGAAGAGATTTTTTTTTTTATTTGTGTTATTTATTTGATTTGGGCTTGTTTTAAAATTTCAATTTAGCTTTGTTATTTACATTTACATTAAATTTTGTTATTTAGCAGACGCGTTTATCTAAAGCAACTTACCATCAAAACCAACAAAAGAGCAATAATATACAAGTGCTATATTAGTATATTATTATTATAGTGTTATTTCAATTTCACAAAGAAACGTGCTGTATTTTGTCCAAGCAATAATAAAAGTACACAATTAATTTATAATTTGTCTTAAATCTCAGTTGTAAAAAAAAAAAAAAGAAAGAAAAAGAAAATCGAATCCTGAATCAAATCTCGGGCATCGGGGAGTTGAGTGAATCGTTACATCCCTAGCCAAAAGTAGGGAGAATGAGAACAACATAGTTTGCCTGCCAGACTCAAACCTGCATTACCCACAGGTAGTTCACCCTAAACATCACTGACCCCCCCACTGACTGTCGCTGTAAAGACAACAACAACAAAAAATGAAATATCTTCATTTAGGTTCTTCAGAAGTAGAAGTCATACACGTTTGGAACGACATGAGGGAGTAAACATACGAATTTATTTTCGGGTGAATTAACCCTTTTAACAAAATCACACCTAAAAGTTCACATTCTGCTTATCACATTCATTCTGAGCCATATATCACTATAAAACCATCCTGCACTGATACACAAATTAGCCTTGCCCCCAGAGTGAAGCTGGATGCAAAAGGACAGACTCTAAGTAGTATATTACCACGTTTTCCAACTTTTTTTTCGTCTTATACAAGCTCAGATCCATCTGTAAGACTCAAGTACTCCATCTACACAAACTAGAAATAATGATGATTTTATTTTAACCTAATTCAACCAATACCTAGGTGACTTTATAGGCTATATATTTAAGAATGTTCAATAAGCGAGCTACGACTCTCATCCACACATCAACAATCAATATATCTATATATATATATAAAAAATACACATACTATTTTCAGTGATGCACCCAAAAAGTTTTAATTTAGCTGAAAACCGAAATTGATTTAACAATCAATCAAAATTAAAGGAACAGTTGACTCAAGTAAAAATTTGCTATACAATTTACTCCAAATCTGTTCCAATGAACCCCAATTTAAATGCTTGTATACAAAACGTAATTGTATACAAGCATTTAAATTGCACACAAGCCAGTTTTTGTTTTCGATCAATCTGTTACGATACGCTTAAGGGCATCAAAACTACATTTACGGTTGAATATCAAAATAAAATTGACAGAATTTGAGCAGAGTTTCATATCAAAAGCAACAGCACACAAAGCTTATTGCAGTTATTGGATGGTAGGTGGCCGACAAATACCGTTTAGTGAAGCTTTGTTCAAGCATCACCATAGACTAAAAGATTGATCCTTAGGATTTAAGAACTGATATTGGTTCATCAGAACGGTTTAAAATAAAGAAATCAGTATTGCCAATCCAGTGTCCACACAGCTGACATGTGATGTATCCACATTGTGCACATGACACAGTCAAAACTCACTATCTGAGAAGGGCTAATTAAACATCACATTTTCAATCAGTGATCTCAGCCCTCCATGAAGTATCTCCAATCGAGACACTTCATGATATAGTTAACACATTTGGGATTATTTCAAATAAAAAAGAAAAAATTAGGGATGCACCGATACCGATACTGGTATCGGGCCCGATACTGAGCTCCTGTACTCGTTAAAATGCCCCGATACCACACAGCATGTGATAAGCGCCATATTCAGACAAAGAAACACGACAACAGAACAACAGACAGCAGAATGGAGTTAAGGATGTCTACTACGAAGTATATGCAATGAATACAACGTTAAACATTCAGTGTTAATGCCTGTATAGCTGATGTGCGCGAGCTGATAAACAAAGCAAGCTGAGTGGATTGAGCGCGCGGCGGCACAGATTCGCGAGCTTGTCGAGTGAATATATCTTTCTCACAGACATCACTGGAAAGTTTATAGTTCGTTCTAATATGTCAAAAACAAGTAAGTAAAACAAAGCACAAGTTACTTAACGGTAGGGAGAGAGAGAGAGAGAGAGAGAGAGAGAGAGAGCGAGAGAGAGAGAGAGAGAGAGAAGGGGGAGCGCAGAGGAGAGAGGGGGAGAGAGAGAGAGAGAGAGCGCGCACTTCTGTTGTGTGATCTTTGATGTTCACTCACTTAGCACACGCATCATTTGGATTAAAACTAAATTGTAAAAATAAGACCATTCATAGGGGCATTCACTATAAACATTTATTTTCAACCTTAGGCATACAACGCTTTCTGGCGAAAGTGAATCTAGCAGCCTGTGTGAAATGCGCTAAGCTGTACTTGTCCCTCTCATTCTGCACCAGTACAATACGTTCATTCTTGAGTGTTTTCTTTCTGCATTATATGAGTGGCTTTGGAATATAAATCGCAGCACGTTTCAGATGAAAAAATGCGACTTCTATTTCTGAAAATATCACAGTTAGGAGATTTATAGCGAGTGGTTCCCTGCATTATTACAGCAAAGCGCGTGATTACAGTACTGAGCCGCTGCAATGGAGCAGCTCTAATGCTATTAAATAAAGATGATGTACCATAGAGCAAAAAAAAGGAACAGTGAAAGTAACAAAAACTTGTAAAATACATTTTAATGGGCATAACTAAGTGCGAAAATAACCGAAGGATATACAGTCAAACCAAAAATTATTCAGAGACCAGATAAAATTTTTGATATTTTTTTACTAGTGGGTGCAGGACACTATAGTTCATTTATGTAAGTGAGGATAGCAAAATAAAGTAAACTGTGACAAATCATACCCAAACATTCTTCATACAGTGGACTACCAGTAATATTTATACAAATTTGGGACCAAAAATTATTCAGACCGAGTCTGGGAATAAACTGAAGTTGAGGTTTGCATGAAGCTGGGTGACAGCATGCCCAGGAGACTACAGGCTGTCATTAAGGCTAAGTGCTGCCCGACAAAGTATTCATAGTTGTGTAAATAATGTCATACTAACAGCTGTCTAATTTTTGGTTGATTGTAATCTATTACATACCTTTCTATCAAAGTTATCTAACATTATCAAGCTGAATTTGTTCTGACACAGTGTAACTCCTTGTCATATTTTATTACCATTTTATAAACTATAAACTGTGATAAAAAACTACAAGTGATAAATTTGAGAAATTAAAAAAAAATGAATGGTTGATCTGAATAAATGTTGGTTTGAATGGTATCTTATTTTGAGAAATGAAGTTAACCAACTAACTTTTTACATACTCTTTTGGTTTCTGTACCCAATATTTTAAAAATTTACAAATGCAATAAAATATTTGGTACTCGGTATCGGCAAGTACCAAAAATAAAAGTATCGGTATCGGGCGAGTACTGGAAAAAGTGGTATCGGTGCATCCCTAGAAAAAATTTAATAAAACTTAAGCCTACTGCTGTGTGTCACATGACAAGCGTGACAAGTTTACACAAACACTTCGATTCACTTCAGAATTCACTTTATTAACCCCCCGGAGCTGTGTAGAGCACTTTTTTTTATGATGGATGGACGCAAGTTTTTGAGCTTCAAAATCTCGACCACTGTCATTAGAAAGTTTGAAAGAGCCAGGACATTTTTAATACAACGCTGATTGTATTCGTCTGAAAGAAGAAAGCCACATACACCTATGACGGCTTTAGAGTGAGTAAATCATGGGGTAAATTTTCATTTTTGGGTGAACTATCCCTATAATAAAGCTCCATGGAGATGCAGATTTTTGGAGATAAACGATCTCTCCATAGAGCACATTATTATTACCGTTTCCACTATTATAGCACTACCTAATGTTTTCGAATCATGTTCAGACCTCCTTTACAACTTCATACCAAACAATAAACCGAGTCCACACTCGAATTTACTCACTTTTTGCTGGGTTTCTTGGTTTTGGTCCTTTTCTTCCTCGCCTGAAGTGCAAGTACTGTTAAAAAACACATAAATAGTTTTATTTAGGCACTTCTCGTAAATTATTTGGTAAAAACTAAACCTATTCATCTATAATACAGATCAAATTTATATCTCTCTTATGTTAAGAGACCGGTATTAGGACATTATGTCGCCACAAAACCACCATCAAAAGTTGGTAACTTAATCATCGTTTTCAAGATAATCAACATTACTACAGACGCTACAGGTCACTTCATATGAGCGAAAACGAACATCAACAATAGATTAGAACCAAAACGACAGAAAAATATAAAGGGTATATTTGAAAAGCTTATTATAGTTCCCATATTCCCTAAAAGTTCATTATGCTTTTACAGTAGACAGTAATGTGGCATTTAGGCGGTAACCCCTGTTGAAAAAAAACAGCATATGCTGGCTAGATATGTTTTGACGTCTGGGCCATGCGGTCCTTTGCCAGCACATGACCAGCATAAACCAGCAAAAGTCCAGCTTTAAACAACCAGCAAGAGGACCAGCTTAAAACCAGAAGAGGACCAGCTTAAAAAACCGCAAGAGACCACTTTAAAAAAAAACATCAGAGGACCAGCTTAAACCAGCAAGAGGACCAGCTTAAACCAGCAAGAGGACCAGCTTAAAAAAACCAGCAAGAGGACCAGCTTAAAAAAACCAGCAAGAGGACCAGCTTAAAAAAACCAGCAAGAGAAGAGGACCAGCTTAAAAAAAACCAGCAAGAGAAGAGGACCAGCTTAAAAAAAACCAGCAAGAGAAGAGGACCAGCTTAAAAAAAACCAGCAAGAGAAGAGGACCAGCTTAAAAAAAACCAGCAAGAGAAGAGGACCAGCTAAAAAAAAACCAGCAAGAGAAGAGGACCAGCTTAAAAAAAACCAGCAAGAGAAGAGGACCAGCTTAAAAAAAACCAGCAAGAGAAGAGGACCAGCTTAAAAAAAACCAGCAAGAGGAGGACCCAGCTTAAAAAACACCATCAAGCGGAAAGTACTCAGCTTAACCAACCAGCAAGAGAAAGTACGCATTAACCAGCAAAATGACCAGCTTAAACCAGCAAAAGACCATCATAAACCAGCAAAAGGACCATCATAAACCAACAAAAGGACCATCATAAACCAACAAAAGGGCCCATCTTAAACCAGCAAAGGACCATCCTAAACCAGCAAAGGACCATCTTAAACAAGCAAAGGACCATCTTAAACCAGCAAAATGACCAGCATAAACAAGCAAAGTACACCTCAAACCAGCACATGACCATCTTAAACCAGCTCATGGCCAGTTTAGGACCAGCACATGATCAGCTTAAACCAGCTCATGACCAACTTAAACCAGCACATGACCAGCTTAAACCAACACATGACCAGCTTAAACACCTCAAGGGACCATCTTAAACCAGCACATGACCAGCATAAACCCGCAAAAGGACCAGCTTAAACCAGCACATGACCATCATAAACCATCAAAAGGACCAGCTTAAACCAGCACATGACCATCATAAACCATCAAAAGGACCAGCTTAAACCTCACATGACCCCCCCATCCCCAAAATAAACCAGCAAAAATGACCCGCTTAACCAGCACATTACCTCATAAACCATCAAAAGGCCCAATTAAACCACACATGACCTCATAAACCATCAAAAGGCACCAGTTTAACCACACATGACATCCATAACCCACAAAGTACCATATTAAACGCACATGACCATCTAACCCGCCTGACCATCATAAACCATCAAAGGACCAGCTTAAACCATCAAAGGACCAGCATAAACCAGCAAAAAGGACGCAGCTTAAACCAGCACATGACCATCATAAACCATCAAAAGGACCAGCTTAAACCAGCACATGACCATTTTAGGACCAGCACATGACCAGCTTAAAACAGCACATGACCAGCATAAACCAGCAAAAGGACCATCTTAAGCACCAGCACATGACCAGCATAAACCAGCTAAAGGACCAGCATAAACCAGCAAAGTGCCAGTTTAAACCAGCAAAGTGCCAGTTTAAACCAGCAAAGTGCCAGCTTAAACCAGCAAAAGGACCATCATAAACCAGAAAAGGACCATCATAAACCATCAAAAGACCAGCTTAAACACCAGCCACATGACCAGCTTAAACCGGCACATGACCAGCTTAAACCAGCACATGACCATCATAAACCATCAAAAGGACCAGCTTAAACCAGCACATGACCAGCTTAAACCAGCACATGACCAGCTTAAACCAGCACATGACCAGCTTTAAACCAGCACATGACCATCATAAACCATCAAAAGGACCAGCTTAAACCAGCACATGACCAGCTTAAACCAGCACATGACCATCATAAACCAGCAAAAAGGACCAGCTTAAACCAGCAAAGGAACAGTTTAAACCAGCAAAGGACCAGCTTAAACAGCATCAAAACATACCTAACCAGCATATGCTGTTTTTTCAACAAAATAGATTTTGGCGGCTTATAGTTTATGCTGATAGCCATGTTTGGTGTGGAATGAAAACCCCACACAAACAACAGCGAAAGTAGAATAAAACAAACACATTTATGATAAACATATCGTAATTCTTAAAGTCGAACGAAAACAAGAGAAAGTTCAGCTAGCAAAAGCTCACAAGAACGGGGCTGCAAGAAAACACATGAATATAACTACTACAACAAACCGCGATTACAATCAGAGGCACGCTAAAAAAGGCTCATACACAAGCAACGATTGCCCGCGTTGCTGATAAACAGTGCAATATAAACAGATGCTGCTGTAAAGCCGCCAGTATTGTTAGGTTAGCAGCAGCAGCTAAACACACATGGGCTTTTGTCTCTATAAGCACACACTGGGAAACCTCACAGCGCTTAAATTCACAACACAGATATGATTCAGACTGGATGCTATGTTTACTTATATGTATATGTACGCTATTGCAACAGATTGTTGTGGGGAACCGTAGTTAGCTCGTTTTGATGCTCACCTTTCCTCTCCATGCTGCTGCACCGGCGGCTAAATGCTCAGATGAACTCACATGTAACGGTCCGCGCATGCGCACAAAACTTCCCCAACAACAACTGAACTGAACAGAGCTACAGTGTGTCACACCCACATCACATGTACTTACAGGAGTCCAGCAGAGAGAAGTTGTCACAAGGTTTTGAGTCAAGGCTGGTTTAATAGTTGTTGGGGGAACAAGGGACCATTCAGAGTAGACAAGTGACTGAGTGTATAAATATGTTTTAAATACATCAATACATATTAACCCTCTGGGTGCTGTTCAGTCATTCTTTTTTTCTTTCTTTTTTTAAGAATTTGATCGGAATGCTACGAAACTTGGTAATGCTTTTGGCACTGTTAACACACACACGCACACAGTTCATTTTAGAAGATATCAACCTCAAATTTGGAACACAACTTTAAATGTATGCCTTTGATTTTCTCGCAGTTTTAGAGTAAAACATATTTTGTAAAACATTTAATGTCAAATTTAACAAAAATAGTATCTTGCACATTTTTATAATAACTTCTTAATCATTTTTTTGCCTTTTTTTTTTACTTCAGCAATTATCTGCCAAGTATGTTTTTTTCAAAGACCAAACTGAAGTCATGTGCTCCAAAGCATTCAATATTTCCAACAGTTTAGGTTGAATATTTCATTGTCAGGTCTATGTGGTTAACAGGCAATAAATGGATCATAACTATTCCATAAATGTAATTTACTACCATAAATCACCTAAAAAATAGAAATACATTATCGAACTAAAATATAATACATTGATTTCAATGTGGAAAAAAAGGTCATTTTTGAACAAGTATAGCACCAGATGGTTAAATGCAGATACTGTATGTTGTGGGTGTGTGTGTGTTTAACAGTATTTCATAATTCAGGCATTTTTCTCAAATCACTGTCAATCAGTGTAGTTTACTATAAGAACGTACACAATGCAATCCCAAAATGCGCGCTATGCTGTTGGGGCATGTTGTCACAAACTGTCAAAATGTGTTCAGTTAATTGTAGCCTTTTTTCTTGTATGTTCCTCTGCATACATTTTTTACAGGTCTATCGCATTATTTTACTCCATTGATGAGTTTACTGAGCTTTTGGTGTCACCAGAGGTGATTTTATAAAAGATGCCTCATATATTAAGAATTACGGTGTGGGTTGCGGTAATCTGCAATAGCCTACATATTAATTATGTAACAAACTATTTCACACTTCAGACATTTTGAATGTGTATTATGAGTGATTACCACTTGGTGGCAGTAAATTTCTTCTTCAAAAAAAAAATAGTGTGCACTGACGCAACTTTACATTTTAATTAGATAAGAACAGAAAACAATTTACTATTTTTGCACAAAAGAAATACCAAACAATGGGTGTTGTGAAAAAGACTTGCCCTTATTCCTGTACAGCAGTGGTTGTTCACAGACCACATAACTTGTGTGTGACTGAACAAAAACTGGTTATATGCACAAAAAGGTCATACAATAATCTCTTTTCCATGAAAAACGGATTCCATGCGACAAAATGAAGTATAAACCACGTTTAATAGATTTTACAGCTCCATGCACCCCTGAATGACGCGTTTAGTGATTTTCCACTCGTCAGAAAATGGTAAATGTGCATACAAACAAACCAACACACCCCATCAACATATAACAATACATGCTCAACACAGAAAATATTGCGGAATAAAATTAAGTGATAATATACAGTGAAAAGGAAAACACCCCTGTTGAAAAAACCAGCATATGCTGGTTAGGTATGTTTGTTGACAGGGGCTGGCGTATGCCTGGTTTAAGATTGGTCCTTTGCTTGGTTGTGATGCGGGTCTTTGCTGGCTTTCTTATGCTGGTCGCTTTGCGTGGTTTTTTATGCTGGTTTATGCTGGTCATCCTGGTGTGGCGGCAATTGACGTCAGCATAAATCAGCCTAAAGGCCCGCTTAAACACCAGGCTCAAGGCCTAACAAAAGGACCATAGCAATCTAATACCTCAGTCAAAAGGCGCCAGCTTAACCAGTAAATTCCCACAAAACGCAAGGAGAGGGCGGAGAAAAGGACCACCAGCTTAAACGCCAGCAAAACAGGACCAGGCTTAATACCCAGCAAAGACGCTAGTGGGGCAAAAGGATCGCAGCTTAAACCAGCAAAAGGACCAGCATAAACCAGCAAAGGACCAGCATAAACCAGCATCCCAGCGTCAAAACATACCTAACCAGCATATGCTGTTTTTTTCAACAGGGACGTTAAAAATAATCTTAAACAACTGATACAATAAATTAGATGCCGGCCGGCTCTGCTTTGAGAAAACACATTCCTGACGAGATGTTAAATTAACATCATCGTGCTCAACGGAAAAGCAGAATATTGGCTCAGGTTCTTTCACTTTTGCAAACATGAACTTTCTGGCCGAACGTCTTTCCCAGGGCAAGCGAAAATAAACGGGAACTATTTTATTGTGGACCATAATGCAACAGTTTCGCTCCTGGAGTTGTTCTGTTGATCAACTTGATCCCTATTGTAAACCAATTTCTCTCAATTTACATAAACAATACATTAATGAGGGGAGAAACTATGCTCTGGTGTAGCTAAAGCATCAGTTGCCCTTTAACACGGAGTGAAGGGAACGGCGAGCGTTTGAAGAACTGGCAGAAAATCAGGCAGATAACAAGGGTAAATCATACAAAAACCAGTCAAAAACATGTCCAAACCGCATTTCACCACAAATTCAAAAATAAAACTAAAATATTTTTACAGATAGTAAAAAAAAAAAAAGGAAGCATATCTTTAGAAACCTTTACATTTTGACTTGATTTTTTTTTTTGCATTATGAGCATTATGTGAACAAATCGTTAATATATAAATGATAATATAAAAACAATTATTGATTCTCAAATAATAGAAACAGAATTATTGACAATGCAAAAATATTTAAAATATATTTTACATTTTTTCTTCTGATTTTGTAGTTCATCGTGATCTGGCTGGCCATGTTCTGACGAGGTTTCGTGAGATTCGCCCATAATATATTATATGTAAAAAAAGTTGTAAAAGTTGTGAGTCATTTTACATTCTCACTTTAGCACTGACCACCACATGTTTTTTTTCTAAATATTGCCCAATACATTTTCAGAACAAGCACATCTGCATTCATTCATGTAAACAGCATTACTGTTTGTGTCATCTATTATTGTCCGAGACAGACAGAGATGCAGTTGGCAGAAGAACACTGCGTCTATATATACTCTTCGGTTTACATTCTACACAGAGCACTAAATAATAATTACATCCTCTTTAGGTGACAGGATTCACTCTTTAGCTCGTTCACAAAACTGTTGGTGCACATTGTTATCATTTATGTACAGCAGTGCCATTTTATTTATATATCTAAAAACTTAGTATTCTGACAGTACTTGAATTTTTTCTACCCTCTATTTATCGTGTAGGCTACAAGTGGAGTCCGGAGGTAAATGTTTTGCTTCCCCAGAGAAAGAATATTAAACTTTGAGCTTAAAATGCTGTTTTGAATTTGACTGATTGCTTTTTATATATACACACACATTTATCTCTAATTTCAAGGGTTCTGTCCAAAAGAGTAGTTAAAGGGATAGTTCACCCAAAAATGAAAATGTTGTCATTTTCTCACCCTCAAGTTGTTCCAATCGTGTATGAGTGACCAAACAGTTGCTGGTAGCCATTGACTTCGCTACCAGCAACTGTTTGGTTACCAACATTCTTCAAAATATCTTCTTTTGTGTTCAACAGATGAAAGAACCTCATACAGGTTCAGAAAAACATGAGGCAAGTAAATGATGACAATATGTGGGCTTGAACTTACTGGGGCACAGGACACAAAACCTTACATTCTCTGTGTCCTTTTTTTAAAAGTTTGCATGTTTTCTTTTCTGCTTATTTGACAGAGCGTGTATGAAGGCATGGATAAGCAGACTCAGAACACGGGGAAGCCAGCACTTGATGATGGCAGGCACTTGAATGTCATTTTCATGTATGGGTGAAGGTCCTGGAGGTGGAGCAGCCTTCATGACTCCATCTCGTCTCCGTCGGGAGGCTCGAAGCTGATCACCTCTTCATACGTGAGCCCTGCGGACACACACTGACTGTTAAAAGTGCTGACAACAAGCGCAACTGTTGCATCGAAGAGAGGTCGGTCAGTAAACTATCATTTGTCTGCGAGATCTAAACAGTGCAGGCTTACGTTTCCACTCTTCGATGTCCAGTTCGCGGCTCTCGAAGCTCTGGTCGTAGGGCTCTGCCTCGGGCTCGTCGTCCGGGTCGTGGTACTGGGAGAAGTACGGGTGCGCGAGAGCCTGTGACGCAGTAATCCGTTTATCTGTGTCCAGAACCAGCATCTTCTCCAGCAGGTCCACAGCTAAAACAGATAACGCAGGAACAGGCCTCAAAAAACTACATTCGCAGCTAAATAGGTTCATATATAAAAGAGCAATTTATACTGTGTGAGGAAAATATTGTGACATTATGAAAACATGTCTTTGTAAAACTATTTAAAAAAAATTATATTATTTTTTTTAGAGCTTATATACTGTCACTGTACCAAAAACTAATTGAACAATATTTTAGTACACTTTTTTACTAATGGTTTTGAATGGTTTATGCTAAACAAGGCAGCATTTATTTGACCAAAAATACTGTAAAAACAGTAATACTATTTTTAAATATGACTTATATATAAATAAAGAAAGACCGTTTTCTTTTTAATATACTTTAAAATATAATTTATTTTTGATGCAAAGCTGAATTTTCAGCATAGTTACTTCAGTCTTCAGTGTCACACGATCCTTCAGAAATCATTCTAATATGCTGATTTGGAAAAAAAAGGGGGGCATTTGATAATTATATAGTTATCATAGTTATTATAACTCATCATCAATGTTGAAAACAGCGCATAATATTTTCATGAAAACATATTTTTCAGGATTCCTCTGAAGAATAGAAAGTTTCATAATTATAGAAATATAATCATAGAAATAATTATTTTAAATAGAAATCTTTTTGGTAACTGTAAGCTACGGTAAGAGGATTAGGTGCCAAGCAATAATAAACAAATAAAAGGCATCTCGAGATTTAAAGTCGTTAATTCGAGAAAAACTTGTAAATCTAAATTCTCAGCGATTTATCTTACATTTTTTCCCTCGGTCCATTTAACTATCTTTTGATAATAATTTATTGAGTTTATTCTCAACATTTTATTTAGATTTTTTTTCTCGAAATTTAACGACTTTTTTCTCGAAATTTAACAACTTTTTTCTCGTAATTTAATGAGTTTATTCTCAACATTTAATTTCGACTTGGTTTTTCCCGCCCTCGCAACTTTAATTTCGACTTTATTCTTGTAATTTAATGAGTTTATATTCTCAACATTTTATTTCAACTTTTTTCCCGAACTTTAACGAGTTTTTTCTTGAAACATAATCGCAATTAAAGACCGCTTTTTTCTCCATGGCATTCTTAATGAGTTTATTCTCAACATTTTATCTCGACTTTTTTTCTCGTAATTTAATGAGTTTATTCTCAACATTTTCTCTCGACTTTTTTCCCTCATGATTTAATGAGTTTATTCTCAACATTTTATTTCTACTTTTTTTCTCGCAATTTAACAACTGTTATCTAATAATTTAATGAGTTTATTCTCAACATTTTATTTAGATTTGTTTTCTGTCGAAACACTTTATTCTGTCAGAAATTTATGCGTTTAATCTGCACATTTATCTCGAGCTTTTCTGCGCGAAGAAGTGCAATTTATAACGACTTTTTGTCTCAAAAAAAAATCGATTTATGAGTTTATTCTCAACATTTGTATTTCGACTTTTTTTCTCGCTTCGGTTCAATTTAACAAAACAGACTTGTTTCCGTCATAATTTAATGAGTTTAATGTCTGGCAAGCATTTTAATCTCAACTTTTGGCTGTGATATTTTATAACGAGCTTTTTCTCTAAATTTATGCCTTTTAATCTTGGTATGGTTTTATTTTTCTTATTATTGTCTGGCCCTAATCCTGCTTGCCATAATGAACACTTTACTGTCACTTTTGATCAATTTAATGCATCCCTGCTGAAACTAAAGGTATTAACTAATTATTATTTGTTTTTAAATATATTGACCCCAAATGGTAGTATGTATTATTTAAAAAAAACATTTCCTTTATTTTTATATTTAATATAAAACTTTAAAATAGAAATCAGACTTGTTATTTATAGTAGTTATAAACTAAGGCTGTCAAAAATTATATAATTGTTATTAACATCATGATTTCTGACTAGAAATAATAAATTATTACATTGAACAATAAATCCCTTAAATTAACATGTTAACTTTGACAGCCTTGTTAAAAAAAAATAAATAAAAAAAAAAAGAAGAAAAAAAGGTGGCTCCCTGTCGGGGCCCTGGACCTCGATTTAAAATCGGCTGATGAGGTTAATCACATTATTGCTCAGCTCTTAAGTTACTGGAAGCGTGGGCCGGTTCTGAAAGAAGTCTATGAGATGTGAAAAAAAGCCAGAATTGTTACCCATTGGGTTTGCTCCAATAAACACCTCTGCGAAGTTCCTCTTGGGCATATAAGTAAGGGAGTTGATGTAGTTCCTGGCCTGTTGATTTAAAACACACACACACTCACACACACACACACATTAAAGGATCACATATAATTATTAAAGAGTCAAAATAAGGACAAAATCCAGGACAAAGTAAAGCAAACAAAGATGGCTAAGAAAAAAGCATGACAATATAGAGTGCTGCAAGGATGACGTATTTTTGTAGGCCAAAACATGTGAAACAAATCAGCATGTTAGCACCTATGGTTCCATCGTCCTGAAGCCAATGGGTTTTTTGAATGGGCTTCTGGATAAATGCCTGAAATGAGCTCAAAATAATATATAATTATTGGGTTAATACAAGCTCAAGGTATTTTCAGGTTTTATTCTTCAACATAAAATCCATCAGTAATACCCTGTGAATTTTGACTTGGCTTGAAAAAGGTGGTTAAATGGGACTACAGAGGTTCTCAACGACATTAAACGCCATCTAGTCAACTTTCACAGCCTTGTTGTGTTAACTAAAACTTTCAGAGCAAATGTTTTTCAAATAAAGACTGAAAGTGTTTAATGGTGGTGATGTTGAAGTCATGCAATTGTGGTGAAGTTCATTTAGATTTTTACTTCTACTGATTATATTTAAGCTTCAAAATTCATGAAAGTTGAGTTCATTTGTGAAGATTACGAACAAAACGTGTAACAATAATAAACTATTGTTGGTCACAAAGCTTATTTTCAGCAATAATCCAAAAGCCAATGGAAAAATCCTATTGGGTTTTTGTCGAGAAATACGTCATGATTTGGCACTACAAAATGTGTTCATTCGCTGGCAGCGCTCCACTACCCAGACTTTACTGTAATGAATCTTAGTGCCTAAATTATTTTGTGCAAAATTAATCCATATGTGACCCTGGACCACAAAACCAGTCATAAGGGTCAATTTTTTGAAATTGAGATTTACACATCATATGAAAGATGATGGAAATACGCTTTCCATTGATGTATGGTATGTTAGGATAGGACGATATTTGGCCGAGGATACAACTATTTGAAAATCTAAATACTGAGTGTCTTGCAAAAAAAATCTAAATACTTAATAAATAAATTGCCTTTAAAGTTGTCCAAATGAAGACTTTAGCAATGCATATTACTAATCAAAAATACATTTTTTATATATTTACAGTAGGAAATTTACAAAATATCTTCATGGAACATGATCTTTACTTAATATCCTAATGATTTATGGCATAAAAGAAAAATCGATCATTTTGACCCATACAATGTATTTTTGGCTATTGCTACAATATACCCCGGCGACTTACGACTTGGTTTTGTGCTCCAGGGTCACATTTAAAATATATAAATGCCATTGATATTTTATATCTAATGCAATGATCTTCACACTGTGGTTAAAATGTGCAAATATTTTTTGGGCCAATTTCTGTTCTTCCAAAAAACATCATATTTTTTCTGGAATGTTAATCTCTATCTTGATCAATCTCATTCAATGCTTTCCAGTAGACCTCAAACAGTACGCACCAGTGCTCCTGCATGTTAAACAACCATGGCTTTTGTTTACTGCACGGAACATTCACCGTTGCATGTTAGAGCTTAAGCAGTCGGAACTCACTGCATGCCTGTGTTTAAAACAAGTGGCGGTGTTTGTCTATAAGCTCAGCCTTGCAGTAAACCCTAGAACTGCAGTGGGTGGAAATTAGGTCAGATGTGTTGCAAACGAAAAGCAGGCAGCAGTTGGAAAAGAAATAAATAATAAAAAACGACCCATGCAAATAGAAAAGAGTCTCATGGGGAAACGTAGTCACTCGTTTTCAGAGCGGCCCGGGTCTGGAGGATTTTCTGCGACATTCTCACCTCGTGGCTCGGCATCCTGCTTATTAGAGAGGCCGGCGGGGTTCCCGTCAGCCGCATTATCTGCTGAAGCTGGTTTATATCTTGGGGAACCCAGGTCAAGGGGTGTACGATAAAATACACTCACAAATATGAGTGGGAAAACAGGAAAACAATGCAACCAATCGGTTTGCTTTACGTCGCGTCTTGATGCCGAGAAGGGGAAAAACAGGACAGGAAGAAGAGGAGAAGCAACACATATGCACGCTATGTTAGATAAGACCCATGCATACCATGTGAATCAGTCTAGTGTTGATAAAGACACAGGAAGTGCAGGACGCAGAAGAGCGAGCATTGAGAAAGCCATTGCTATACCCTCGTAAGCGTGGGCTGATTTTGCAAAATCATCTGCCTACTACTGTCTATTTTAAGATGATTGCATAACTAGTAGTTCATGCAAGTCAATAAGGAATGGGAAAAAAATGATGCGACATGAGTGACCGAGGTGACTGAAGCAAGCAGAAAGGATCGCCAGGTCGTCATTGCGACACAGAGAGAGCCAAACTCAGGCAGAACAGAAAACTCACAGACTCTGAAGAGATTTTCATCAAGAGCTCTGGCTCTGGGGTTCCGACGAGCATCAAGATAAGCTTCAACTGATCAATATCTTTAAGAGCAAAATAAAGGAAAATGCAGGGAATGGGGTGACTATGAAAGCAGGGACTGGGGAAAAGGAAAACAAAAACAAAAATAAAAGTTTTTTTTGAAAAAACAAAAAGAATAAAAACAGCAGAGGAAAATGGGATAAAGGAAGAAATAAAACTTAGCCATGATTGGTTCAAAGCCAACATGCACTCTGCAAAAACAATGTATGGAGCTCACAACACAATCACTTTCTTGCAGGTGTGTCTGCTAATCCAGTGGTTCCCAACCCTGGTCCTGGAGGCACCCCAACACTGCACGTTTTGCATGTCTCCTTAATCAAACACACCCGATTCAGGTCATCAGCTCATTAGTAGAGACTTCAAGACCTGAAATTGGTGTGTCAGAGAAAGGAGACATGCAATATGTGCAGTGATGGGGGGGGTGTGTTTGTTGATTTTTGTGTTGGGGTGCCTCCAGGACCAGTGTTGGGAACCACTGCTCTTGTTTCACTGAGTGAGTTGGCAGAGCAGATGTAAGCTAGCAAACTTACCTGACTGAAGTACACTTGCAGAAGACAAAATATGACTTAATGCAACAGCGTGTCAGGCAGATGTGTTTTGTAGAACTGTACATGACACTGACCACATTTGCATGCACATTTACTGATTAAGGTTCATATTTGGGTTAAGCTATTATTCTGAGAAAGCTATTGTTCAATGAAGACGACAACGAAAAATATTCGTGAACAAATAATTCTTCTGTGACTAAGACGAGACGTTGACGAGCTAAAACTAATATCTGATGATAAAAACTATGACGAAATTTATGCCGTGTCTTCGTTAACAAGAACATTGTCAACAAGAGCGAAAAATATTGTCATCATTTATTCAAGTTTTTCCAAATTCAATCCTTGATTCAAATTTCTCATAAGCTTAATTTATTTGGTCTAAAGAGTGAAGAATTAATGAATATTTTTGTTTTAAGACTACATATAAAATAGCTACCAAAAAAAATGTTGGTGCAGTTTGACTAAAATAATGACTAAAAGTTGAAAAAAATGCAATGACTTTTTGTCAACTAAAACTAGACTAAAACTATGAAAAACTAAAATGTGACTAAGACTATTAAGCATTTTTGTCTCAAGATAAAGACTAAGACTAAATCAAAAAATGCCTGTCAAAATTAACACTGGTTTACATGTACAGACTTATTTAAAAAAAATAAATAAAAATAAAAAGTTTATTCCTATCTTCAAAAGTGTATTTCATCAATTAATTTTTCCGAACCCTACAGTAATATCACCAAGAATTACCTTTCCTCGAGACATAACACATAAAAGCGAAATATTATGTTCAGATTTGGAGGATATTCCAAAAATAAAAATGTTTACATGATCCTAAATTGTAATGAATTCATGCAGATTTCTAGAAACCAAAATATAGGCTTAACCTCATTACGGTTAATGCATTTATATTAAGTTTACAAAAATTTGATATTCTTACATTATCGAAACATGTCCGCTAGCATAATCAGAATACGACCAAATTCTGATTTATATAGGAATATTCTTATGCCTGTAAATGCAGGCAGTGAAAACGTGTGAATATGTTTAACAAGTGAATGTGACAGGCAGGTGTGAGCTACAGCAAAGTGGCCTAGTTCTACACTCATGTGCAGATCCACACTGACTTCTGCTCAAATCTGGCAAAGGCGGATGTTAGTAAAAATCACAAACAATCATCAAAAAAGATGAGTCAAAAGTTGACTGAAAAGTGTTTGCAAGCAAGTACATGACAGATTGGGGTAGTTCATTCATGCAGTCAGAAACATGCTTAAATGCAGCAAGTCAACACTCAGCCATTACATGCAAGATTTAGTGCATCAAAGTATACTGTGCGCACTTTAAAATATTTTTTGTGGATTTAAAGGCATAGTGTAGCCAAAAATTATCATTTACTCACTCTCATGCTGTTCCAAACTTGTATGGATTTCATGCAACACAAAAGGCGATATTTTGGAGAACGTATAAGCTGCTCATTTCTTTACAATGAAAGTAAATGGACACAGGGGCTGTCAGGCTCCAAAAATGACAACCAAAAAAAGGTCCATATGATTTGCTATGTCCCAAGTCTTCTAAAATCATATGATAGCTTGTGTGAGAAAGAGTGAAGTTTAAATTGTTATTTGCTGAAAAGCTTTCCCTCAGCTCTACTAATTCTCTTGTGGAAACACACTGTGCATTTGTGAATGTGCCACCAATAACTCAAAACAGAAATAGAGTTTTAAACTCTGATTTATAGCTGGATTGCTCATGACTAGTAGCTAGTCAAAGACGATCATCGCTATTAATTGCATCCAAAATAAAAGTTTCTGTTTAATATATGTGTGTGTGTGCTGTGTATTTTTATTATGTATGTATAAATACACACATATGCATGTATATATTTAAAAAAATATATCTTACGTTTATATATTAAATATGTTTGTATATGATATAATTTATATGAACAAATATATACACATGTAAATATTTTCAGAATATATGCTGTATGTGTGTGTCGAATATATGCTGTAATTTGTGTGCCATTCGGAACACAAATTAAGATATTCTGATGAAATCCGAGAGCTTTCTGATCCTCCCATAGACAGCAAGGATCTTTACATGATCAAGGCTCAGAAACGTAACAAGGACATCGTTAAAATAGTCCATGTGACATCAGGGGTTCAGCCGTAATTTTACGAAGTTACGAGAATACTTTTTGTGCACAGAGAAAACAAAAATAACGGCTTTATTCAATAATTCGTCTCCTCCGTGTCACCCTATTGTGCCATTTTGGAGAGTATCACATACGTAAACAATGTTGCAGATGCAAGCGTAACGACGTAAATCTGGCGTATCTGCGTACTGGTGCTTGCTGACGTTCAGAACAGCATTACGTTGTTTCTATATAGTATTATATATCTATATATGTGATACTCTCGCCAAATGGCGCGTTAGGGTGATGCGCAGGAGACGAATTCTTGAACAACGTTGTTATTTTTGTTTTCTTGTGCTGGTCAAAAAAAAGTATTCTCGTAGCTTGCAAATAATATTACACGGTTAAACCGCTTGATGTCACAAGGATATTTTTAATCATCTCCTTCTACGTTTCTGTGCCTTGATCGTGTAAGGATCCTTGCTGTCTATTGGGATGATGTCAGAAAGCTCTCAGATTTCATCAAAAATATCTTAATTTGTGTTCCGAAGATGAAAAATTTCTTACGGGTTTGGAAGGACATGAGGGTGAATAATTAATGACAAAATTATCATTTTTGGGTGAACCTCTCTCCTCTTTAAGGTCAAGGTTATATCCCTGTCAGTCAATGATGCCCTCTGTTAGGGAAGAGTAATATGGCCACTTGAACACTACTATAGGCAGTTTAGAATGCAATGAGTCGATAACACTTTATTTTAAGGTGTCCTTGTTACACCATGTTACATATACTTACTATTATAATAACAATAAATTATGCATAATTACATGCAATTAACCCTAAACCAAAACCTCATCCTAACACTAATCATATAGTAAATACATGTAGTTAATTAATATTACTCAGTACTTAAATGTACACTGTAACAAGAACACCACGCACAAAAAAAGACAAATGCACAGAAAAATCAGCAAGCAGATAATGCTGCATGGTCTTTGGCAACGCAAAGCAACTGCTTTAAGCCTTACATCATTTTTCACAGCTTCCATTGGAAATGAGTATGCACAGCTTCCTCTACTCTAAGTGGCCAGGGCCCTGTTTATAATGTGTTCTGAATGTATGAGTGCGTTGTATTTTTCACAGGGGGTTTGATTCGACGACCTCGCTCACTAGAACAGAAGCACCAAATCATTAAGATTCCCAGAGCGGCGCACGCTGTGCTTTGTCCTTTAAGACTGAGCAAAGTTCATGTTTTTTGTCAACAGGACCATCAGGCAGTGTGACTCACTGGGAGGCAGCGGGAACGACTCTAGCTGACTCATTCCTCTCAGGATCGCTGCCTCTCTATGAATTAGTCTTTTTCACACTTGCAGAGAAGTAGGGAGGGATCGGGCATTGCATGCCAAAAATTTCACACAACTAAAGGGTATTTCCAGAAAGAGAGATTTGGGGCAGGGGTTGAATGAAGGGGAAAGGATACGATCAGTGCCTGGAAACAGGGTCCGTCCTGTGAGGAGCTCAGCCATTATGCAGCCCACCGACCAGATGTCCACTACAACACAAAACAACAACACTCTTCTCATTCACTGAAACAACATACATTCTGTTAAAGACTAAATGATATTCATTTTCTTAAAGGGATAGTTCACCCCAAAATTAAAATGATTATAGTGATAGTGAAGTGACATGTGACCAAGTATGGTGACCGCCATATCTTGGAATTAGTGCGCTGGGCATTTTACCGCATGCCAAAGTGGCACACAGCAAGCAGTTGTAACACACGACACACCAGTGACACATCAGCCCTGCAGTAGGGAAAAAACTAGTGGGCAGCCATTTATAGCTGCAGGGCACCCGGCGATCAGGTTGGTGGTTTGGTGGCCTTGCTCAAGGGGCACCCCGGTCAGCTCTTGGTATTGAGGTGGGAGAGAGTCGCTGTATCATTACACGATTATCCCTCCACCTACAATATCCTGCCGGTATCGAGACTCGAACACCAGCAACGTCTTTTGGGTTATAGAGCTGACATCTCTACCATTTGGCTCACGACATTCCGCCTATAATTATAATTTACTCATCCTCATGTTGTTCTAAACCTGTATGAGTTTCTTTCTTAAGTTGAACACAAAAGTAGATATTTTGAAGAATGAGGGTAATCAAACAAGTTGATCGTGCCCATTGACGTTCAGAGTATTTCTTTCACTATGGAAGTCAATGGGGGCCAACAACTGTTGGGTTCGTCAAAATATCTCCTTTTGTGTTCAACTTTTCCATACAGGTTTGGAACGATTCATTTTTGGGTGAACTATTCCTTTAAATGCCCTTAGTCTTACTCTGTAAAATTAATCAGCGCACGTTGTTTAAAAAAAAGTAGGGAAACAACAAGTGGGGAATAATGGACAATGGAACATTGCACTATTAAAAAATATGCAAATTTAAGGTGAATCAGCTGCAATGTGCATTTATTTTCAACTATTCATATACTATAATTCATATGACATTATAGTATTTATAGCTATTATTTTTGTATTTTCATTTTAATTTGTTTGTTTTAATATTTTGCTGTTCTTTTTTTTTTCATTTCATTTCTACATTATAGCTTTAATTTGTTTATATTTCCGTTTTAGTAATATTAGAACTTCCAAGGCAACATTTCTTTTTTCCACAAGCTTCACAAAGTTATTACAAAGTTGCATATCTAATTATTTATTTAACAATTTCAAGTTTTCACCCCAAACAGAACACATTAACCCAAACTTAAACTATTAACTAGTCAAAAAGAAGGTGATATGCATCTGTGATACGATCTACAAACAGAAGAAATTCACAGCTGTGCAAGAAAATGTATAAATGTGTATCAGCCAATCAGAATCAAGACAGTTAACAATAAGAATTTACCCAATAAATAGAAATTAAAACAAACAAAAAAAAAAAATTATACAATATTGTGGTATAAAGTATAAGCATTTTTGCTAATGTGACTAAGACTGTATGAGCTGGAAAAAATAATACTAACCAATAACACTGCCCATTTTTAAATATTCAATCATATCCTCATGAATAATATTAAATCTCATCCTACATTATTTCCAGCTGAATATTCTTTTTTTAGCAAGTTAAGTGAGTTGAGAATGCGGTTTCATGTTGTCTTCAAATATAAAAAAAATGTAAAAACTGAATATAAAACAAAAGCTGTTTAACTCATTAACACACAAGTGAGGATTCTGGCTAATCCTGACCTGTCATGTTGTAGTGCATCCAATCATATCCTCATGAATAATATTAAATCTCATCCTACATTATTTCCAGCTGAATATTCTTTTTTTAGCAAGTTAAGTGAGTTGAGAATGCGGTTTCATGTTGTCTTCAAATATAAAAAAAATGTAAAAACTGAATATAAAACAAAAGCTGTTTAACTCATTAACACACAAGTGAGGATTCTTTCTGTCCTTTCTCTGTCTAAAAGCCAGCGACCTGTCATGTTGTAGTGCATCCAGTTGAGCATGATCTCTGGGGCACGGTACCATCGGGTGGCAACGTATCCCGTCATCTCATCATCAGTCAGCCGGGCCAGTCCAAAGTCCAGAATCTGAGCACAGATATCAGAGTAAGCATTAGCCATAAACTACACTTATCAGCGCTCATATTACACTGTGTGCCTCACTGTTTGCCCAACTATAAACCCACTGTTGGTCAACAGAAGATAATTATAACAGATGTGACAGTGGAAAAAGCATCAGATGATGATGGCAGAGATCTTGGCAATCAGTGCAAGCTTGCTCTAACCTTAAGTTCACAGTCTTCATTTACAGCCAAGTTACTGGGTTTAAGATCCTGTATTATGGGAAAAGATGAACAGATAGATCGTGTAAGTGAGAATTACTTTGAATTTGCATCATTTTTTAATACAAATGGTCTTCATGCACTAATAAAAGTCATCCTGTGGAGCTAAAATCATGTCACGGCAAGAAATAACCTTGATTATAAACTATATAGGTGTTTACGCAAGCAGTGGTGTAGAGGAGACCGTAAAACCAAATCTGCACAAATCCTGCAATAAAACTCGCATTCCATACTAATGAGAAAAACCATTTTTGGACCGACACCTGAGCGTTTCAGTCAAATCTGTCTAAAATTCTTAAAGGGGTCATGACTTTTTTAAAGATCATTAATTTGGTGTATTGGTCGTACAGAATTGTTTGACATGCTTAATGTCAAAAAACACATTACATTTTTCAAATACTCGTACATTATTTATGTCCTCTATGCCCCCCGTCTCTCAAAGCGCCTTTCGTTTTCTACAAGTCCCTCACTTCCTACAAGCGGCATTTCCTGCCTGATTGCCAACCTGCTCCATGCATTGTGCTTGAGCCGAACACCCATCAACACGCTTCGGAAATGTAACGTCCCTTACCATAATCACAGCTTCAGCTTTCAAAATAAATGTAAAGACAGTCATTAGTTTTACCATCAGTTCAAGCCCGAGAGGGAAACAGAGTCCGCGTGCAGACCAGTGATGAAGCTGGTATGTGTTTGCAGTACACAAGCCACGGTTAAGACCGCTGACTCTACTGTGATGTGCCCCCCCACCCCCCCCTCTCTCTCTCACTCTCTCTCTCTCTCCTCCGCGCGCCACACACACACACCACCCACACGCCACACCACCGATCGCCAACCAACTGCCACATTTAACAGGGCATAGTCAGTATTTATTAACTAATCACAAAACCTACCGTTCAGAAAGCGCCAGGTTTCATCGCAAAGTCACGAATTCTACCTCCTCCTCCTAGGTTCCACACACCAGCCGTCCATAAAATGCGTGCGTCGGGTCTGTTGTAAGGAATCTTAACGATTTCCTACTGCATCTTACTATTTATTCGGAGTCCCAATAAGTGCTTTTTTGCTTTCGGCCTAGAACACACAGTCGTCTCCCTGACATGCTGCTCGTCAACACTACTGTCGGTACTGAACCCACTCCATCGTTTCGTTGCGTGCACATGGGCGCATTCTGCTATAGTCCCACATAGTGAGGTAATAGGTGGTGGCAGTGTTAAACGCCCGTTCAGGGGGGCGTGGCGAGGTCTTAACTTTGCGTAAAGAATATCTCTTCTGGTTTTTGAGGACTTTAGTCTTTGCCACGTCAGGATCTTATCTATGCACAAGAAGCTTGTAACACTCCCAAGAAGAAAGGAAAACTTGAAATCGCATCAATTACCCCTTTAATGCCTTTCCATCCCTACACATCTTAATGCAGCACAATGTAACTTTTTCTGTGTTCAAAATTTGCAAACCTTAGTTCTACTATCAATAGCGAGCCTACACATCATGAATCATCTTCTCAAACTCCCACGCCGTTTTTGTGTCTTATGCCAAATCACTACGGACAGATAGTTTAAGGGCTCTCTATATTGGAACTCGTGTATCCTGGTCGGTCTTCTGCGCTCGCGGAGTAACACATACCCTGCGTGTGACTCGCCATACCCCAGGACATACACTTTGGGAAAGGTCCTCACAGTGCCTCGCTCTTAGGAATCTCTCCTGGCCTTAGAGTTCCGCGGGATGTGTGCAGTCACTACTGTATTAACTCGTCCCGCGTACGGACGTCGCCAGTCAAGTGTCTCGCGTCATCAGGTGCTCCGATGTTTCAGGCCTTAACTCACCAAGGCCTCTCACAGTTACATCCCGCACACAGCACTAATACATAGCGAACAATGGACTCAACCCTTGCGCGCAGTCGCTGTTCGACCTGCTGCGCTGATTGCTTGTTTCTTCATCAAACTTCGATTTTGAGAACTCTTAGTGCCTCCGCTGCTCCATTATATAAGTAATTTGCTCACCAATGGATCCTCTTCAGTGATTGGGTGCTGTCAGAATGAGAGTCCAAACAGCTGATAATACCATCACAATTATCCACCACCCCTCCAGTGCCTAACCGTCACTTGTGAAGTGATAGACTCGCGCTGTTACAAAACAGCAAATAAAGTTTCTTGTTCGTTGTTGTACTTTAACCGCGCGCGTCTTGCGGTTTCCGGGAAAACTCATCCATCGTCGAATCAGTGAGTTGACACATATTCACAGATCAAGCACCGGTCACCAAGCTCACAAAAAAAGCGCGGAGCTCTAACTAGAATACTTCCTAGGTAGTTTGATGAAAGGACCAACGAATGGACTTTTTACCTGGAGGAGAGTTAACATAATGACATAGTGGCTTATGGACTCACATGGTGGACCAGACATGACGTCTTGAAGTTAAAACGCCTAATGGATTTTATGTTTCTTTACAAACCACAGCTTTTCACATTTCAGAATGGCGGTAATTGTGACTGAGTGGTGTGTCTGTGATTACTGTATCATACGTTTGGACTCTCATATCGGAACGGCGAGCCCCATTCACTGCAGAACCACTGGTGAGCAAGTGAGTAATGCCATCTACTTTTCTCCAATTATCAGTTCTGATCTACAATCTTTGATGGCCTGTAGGGTGAGATCATTACCAGCAAATTTCCCATTTTGAGTGCCCCATTGTTCTAATATTCAGTGCACAGCAAAAAAATTGAATAAATTAATCTCTGAAGTGAATTTCTAAAGTAAGGACTCTATATATTTTATTATGAAAATTGTTATAAAATATTGTCATATATAATGTAAAAAAAACTTTAATATTTAATAAAATATCTGGAATATAAAAAATTTTTAGCTTCCAAAATAGGACACTGAAACAATACCAGAGACTATTTAAAAAGTAATAACCCCCCACTGCTCATAAATAAATGATGTAATGAACAGAAAGTGTGGTCTACTCACTCTGTGGATGATGTCCGCTGAGTGAATATACTGTGGAGAGAAAGACTGATGAACTCACTTCAGTCAAATACAGAGATCAATGAGAACCAGCTACTTGCAGACCAGACGTCTAAGTGGAGCACACTTTAAATCAACACAGTCCTTCATACTCCAGCTCATACACTACAAACATAGTATTCTACATAAATAGAACGCTACATAAGTATCTTTTAAATTCACATCAGAGAGAGTGAACTATAGCAATTGTGCAGTGAATGATGAAGAGTAGCATTAAAAGGAAAAAAGGTTAACTTAAGGTCACAAAGTAACATAAGTAGCAACAGATCTTTTCTTCCGTGTTGTGACATACGCACATCTGAGTGAAAATTATTATTGAAAAAGATAACACTTCTGTCCATTGGTTGTTAATTGGATAGAGGCAGATCTTATTATTTTTATGGAGGCAGACCCTAATGCAAGCTTTCAATATATATGTATAGATATTAATTTAAGCTCCCATTACATTGAGCAATTACAACCAAGTGAAAGTGAAAACAGTGGGTTGGGCCTAACCTTCAGTCCTCGCAGGATCTGATAAATGAGGAACTGGACGTGATCATCAGTCAGCTTCTGGCACTTGACGATATTATTGAGGTCTGCTCCCATGAGGTGGGTCACCAGATACCTGTTAAACAGTACAGCATTAACCCATTAGTCCTGTTTAGTGATGCAACGGAATTCTGGTAACCAAGAATATTCAGCCAAAAAAAGAATTTCTGGTTTAAGGCTGAAGGTTTTAGAGCTAGTTTTAAGGGAGCCAAAAATCACTGACCCAAAGAGCTTCTCCGGCGGTGGCATTTCAAGTTTCTATTTCATATACACAACGTGGCTCAATTTCAGGAGGTGTAAATGCTAGGACTATGTTGACAATATGGATTTCTCAATTTCATATTTCATTATTTGAGGAACCAAGATTTTTTTAGTCTATGCTGTTCAATCCATCCAGTAATTGGAATAAAGCCTTGTGACTTGTTACTTTTGATATGAAACAAAGTCTGAGCTTTCAGATTCAGTCAATTTTATAAAGAAATTCAAACCATGAATGTGGTTTTGATAAAACAGCTAGCAAACAATGTCACAATGTCTTATTTACCTCAGGAAAGCAATTCAGTGTTCATAATATTAGTGATGCACTGAAATAAAAATTCAGGATGCAAAAACTTCAATAATCAAATAAAAACTAAAAGACATTTAAACTGCAAATAAGGCAGTTTTTATGTCAACTTTATACTGTCCACTTTGTTGTTGAAATACATTTGAAAGGTGGCTGAAATAAAAACTTGTTTTTAATGACAGATTTATTCAAACATACATTAAGGAAAAAAAGTTATAGTTCAGATATTTAGCAAAAGCTCTCTCTATGATGATTAAGTTTCAGTTACTTACTAGATTTATGTCCACCGATGGCTTTTCTGAGGTAAATGTAACATTATATGACATTTTTTACTTGACAAGCCGTTTTAGTGATGTATTTGTCTTTGTTTCTCATTACATGAGATATGATACATTTCAGTAAGTTGTACAGTTTATTTTAACATCTGATGTTCTGTTCATTCATGATTATTTTGTGCTGTGACTAGTAGTAAAGATGAAGAGATGACCAGTTCATGTCCTGCATGAACTGAGGAGCAGTGTTTTATTGAGGTGCAGAAGTTTATCAAGCCACATTAAGGAGTATCAAAACCACCAGAAATTTGTATTTCATGACAAAAAACTAACAGAATTTTGTCGGCACCGATAGCCTCATTGGTAGCGTGAGATGTTGCGCCTCGGGCGTCCCGATTCCATCCCCCCCCCTCCCCCCTCCAACTTTACTTCCCGTCTAACTAGCTTCTATCCTATAAAGGCAAAACGCCAAAAAATAAATCTTAAAAAACAGCAACAAAAATCAACAGAAGACACTGCCGAGACATTGTTGGAACCGGAGCACAAAGCTTACTGCGATTATTGGATGCAGGTGTGCTACAAGTAATATTTAGTGAAGTGCATCAACAGAAAACAGTATAGACTTAAAAGATTGATCTTACGGTTTAAATCGATATTGTTAACCCAGCACTAGCCTCCACACAGCTGAAATGTTTACCTGTTGTTTTAGCCACAAAGTGTTAACCAAATATAGACAGACTGAGGCAAAACACTAATTATCTCACCCGTTTCGGTCAATGAACCTATTTAGAAGCTAAAAATACTTAGTGCCTAAATTGGCAGTACATCACTATAGTCTATCTTTATCCAGTGGGTACGGAAAGTATTCAGACCCCCCTAAATTTTTCACTCTTTGTTATATTGCACGGCCATTTGCTAAAATCAATTAAGTTAACTTTTTTTCCTCATTAATGTACACACAGCACCCCAATATTGACAGAAAAAAAATCTACAGAATTGTTGACATTTTTGCAGATTTATGAAAAAAGAAAAACTGAAATATCACATAATCCTAAGTATTCAGACCCTTTGCTGTGACACTCATTTATTTAACTCAGTTGCTGTCCATTTCTTCTGATCATCCTGAGATGGTTCTACACCTTCATTTGAGTCCAGCTGTGTTTGATTATACTGATTGGACTTTGTTAGGAAAGCCACACACCTGTCTATATAGACCTTCAGCTCACAGTGCCTGTCAGAGCAAATGAGAATCATGAGGTCAAAGGAACTGCCTGAAGAGCTCAGAGTCAGAATTGTGGCAAGGCACAGATCTGCCAAGGTTACAAAAATTTTCTGCTGCACTTAAGGTTCCCAAGAGCACAGTGGCCTCCATAATCCTTACATGGAAGACGTTTGGGACGACCAGAAAACTTCCTAGAGCTGGCCGTCCGGCCAAAACTGAGCTATCGGGGGAGAAGAGCCTTGGTGAGAGAGGTAAAGAAGAACCCAAAGATCACTGTTTCTGAGCTCCAGAGATGCAGTCGGGAGGTGGGAGAAAGTTGTAGAAAGTCAACCATCACTGCAGCCCTCCACCAGTCGAGGCTTTATGGCAGAGTGGCCCGACGGAAGCTTCTCCTCAGTGCAAGACACATGAAAGCCCGCATTGAGTTTGCTAAAAAACACCTGAAGTACTCCAAGATGGTGAGAAATAAGATTTCTCTGGTCTGATGAGACCAAGATAGAACATTTTTGCCTTAATTCTAAGCGGTATGTGTGGAGAAAACCAGGCACTGCTCATCACCTGTCCCATACAGTCCCAACAGTGAAGCATGGTGTGGCAGCATCATGCTTTGGGGGTGTTTTTCAGCTGCAGGGACCGGACGACTGGTTGCAATCGAGGGAAATATGAATGCTGCCAAGTACAGGGATATCCTGGACAAAAAAACCTTCTCCAGAGTGCTCAGGAACTCAGACTGGGCCGAAGGTTTACCTTCAAACAAGACAATGCCCCTAAGCACACAGCTAAAATAACAAAACAGGGAACAAAAAAAAAAGAGACAAATAACTAAGGATACTCACACAACAACTCTGTGACTGTTCTTTGAATGGCCCAGCCAGAGCCCTGATTTAAACCCAATTGAGCATCTCTGGAGAGTCCTAAAAATGGCTGTCCACCAACGTTACCATCCAACCTGACAGAACTGGAAAGGATCTACAAGGAGGAATGGCAGAGGATCCCCAAATCCAAGTGTGAAAAACTTGTTGCATCTTTCCCAAAGAGACTCATGGCTGTATTCGATCAAAAGGGTGCTTCTACTAAAATACTGGAGCAAAGGGTCTGCAAATACTTATGACCATGTGATATCTTCCAGTTTTCTTCTATTACTAATCTGCAAAACTGTCAACACTATCTGGTCTTTTTCCTCTGTGCACTCATATGGGGGCTGGGTGTGTGACATTAATGAGCGAAAAAATAATTACTTTAAATGATTTTATGCTCTCAATGGCTGCAATCTACACGTGAAGATTGAAAAATTGAAGTGGGGGGGTCCTTGAATAATCTCCTTCGTACCCACTGTCCCCTCTACTAACCACCCTATCACCCCGCCCCCCGTACTGCCTCTTGAGCATCAGTACATGGTTTTTAATAACCTTTTTAATGGTGAACACGAGTCCCTCAGTTCTTCCAGTGTTAAAAGATGGGTTTCAAAATCTACAGTCAGTCATGTTGGAAAGGGTTCAAATAAGCAAAGATGCGGAAAATCAAGCCCGTGCAGGAGCTGGGTATTTTTTCGGAGAAGCAGCGGCAGTTGAACTGCTAGACAAAAGGACTCATGAACAACTATCACAAAATATAAAAACAGTCATGGATCATCCAGGAAACAACACAAAGTATTAAGAAACTTTTGAACAGGGTCATTTTTATAAATACAACTACTATTTTCTCTTGTGGACTATATGTAAACATCTTTTATTTGAAATAGCTTATTCAGGACTGTACTAAATAAAAAATAGCATGCAATTTTCATGATCCCTCTTTGTTTCATTTATTAACATTTTGCACATTCTGCAAAGGGTATGTAAACTTATGAGCACAACTGTATATATACTCTAGATATATATATATATTGTATATATATATATTATATATATTATATATATATATATATTATATATAATATATATATATATATATAAAAAAAATTATGAGCAATTTAAATAGTTATATACAACTTATTTGAGTGTTGAACCTTATTTTGTATTTTTTTGGGCTAAATAAGAACTCTAATTTTGATCTTACTTTTTGGGTAAATAAAAAAATTCAGTAGATCACTAGTCCAGATTGACATCCAGCACAACCAATTAGTTTGTCCGTGCACAGATGGGAAGAGTGCAATGTGTCTGGTGCGGAGCCAGCTGGGCACAGGCGGCCTGCTGGAAGCTCTGTTGAGCAGTGAAAAGAACCCAAGAGGCACTCGTTTGACCCGGCCATGAGCGCTATCATTAACCTCAACAATCACGAGCGCTTTGCTGTTCTGCACTCTTCTAACGCTCGAGTCAAACATGCCAGGTGAAATAACCTTACGGTACTGAAAATGCCTTCCATTAAAGGCGAGCTCTTCATCAGAGGTTTGCATAGCAGATACTCAAGTATATGGATACATGCAGTTCAGAAATATCTCTTGCCAAACGTGCTCCTCCCCTCTTGCCCCGAGCTCTGCTAGTGCTATCCCACTCATTCTCCATGAGATTTTGGGGCCGAGGTATTTATAGAGTATTATAGTATTCTTAGCTCTTGTTTCCATGCATCTTGCAGTGCTTGTGCAATGCAAATATAAAGCACAGTAAGGCCCTTCCTCCAGTGTAAGTGTGTAGAAGTCCCAGCTCCTGTTTCCAATCTCTCTGCAGCCAAACACAACTTACACTGGAGCTCGTTCTTCCTCTGCGTCTCCCAGCAGTCGTGACCTCAAGCAGCTCTCACCCGACTTAAATAAACTATACTGAGACTGGGCTCAACATTTGGACAGCACATGAAAGCAGTCCTTAAAGAGCCCCTTGAAATTAAAATGGGACGATGGACCTATATGATAGCTTTTTTTGCGTCAATGACCCAAGATTTTACATTGGACATACAAAGAGCCTACACAAAAATGGGTGTCACACCCAGGATCCATGTTTCACAATGTTCCATAATCATACCTGACTGTGTGGTTAGTAATCAAGTTTCAAACTTTTACTTTGCATTTGTAAACCACTGACAAATGTACTTTACAAAGGTGGCACAGAAGCGCGTATGAAGTGGCATTTAGGTGTCTTTACACAGACTGTTTAATGATGCTCAGAGGGGGCAAAAATGAATTTACTCGCATAACTTGACCTTTCATGCTGTGTCTTTACAAAATTTTAAGCAGGCACAGAGCAGCCTTAACTTGGCTTATTATGTGGTTTATAACATTGATTGCACAAATACAGTACAAGTGCGCAACTTTGCTAATAATGTGAATAACTGCCTGATTGCAATTATTCAATCTAATTGCAGTTATTATTTTGAAATTTAAAGTCACATATTTAATCCAAATAAGGGAATTTAACCGTACAGAAATGCAATAGCGAGTTATGCAGTGAATGTTTTGGTATAATGGTCTTTTTTTAGAAGTCAGACTAGCATAAAATGATGTGCGACACTAAAGAACTTAAGAAATGTGTTGATCATACATTCCTATATTCACAACAAAAATGACATATTACAAGAACACTAAATTATCATGTATTATTCATGTAATATTCCAAAAATACCAGCATGAATGAAAAGTGAATTGAAGAAAAATCTAAAGAACAACATGATATGCGTCAGCTCATATGAAACTCTTGACAAGGCAATTTTTATCTATAATTCCCAGAAGGTGCTTTTATTCTCTTTTGAATGTGTTGACTGTTTTAAGAGGCAGTTATATTATGAGGCAATAGCATTTTGCAGGTTATTGCTTATGTGCCTTTGAGGAAATTATGCTGAACGGATTAATCATTGTTGCCATGGTAACTACGGATATTCCCAACCATGCACAGCCACGATGTCCGTCGCCCCTCCCGGAGCAGAACTCGACAGGAAGTAACCGCTGCTGCTTTTCGATTATCGCTCTGACAACTGGATGCAAGGCACTTGAACGTAACTGGATTTAACAGGTCCTTCAAGATAAAGTGAGCACACAACACACCATCAGGACTACGTCTAATTAAGATTTTATTGAGCAATGTAGGGTTGTGCAGTGGAGACACCTACACACATTGAGTAATTCGATGGAGCCGCACGTTACTGAGGTGTGGCAGCTATGCCTGAGTAATTACTGCAGTGTGCCACTACATATCAGCTGTTTCTCAGTATGGCTCAGAAACCACAGACCTGCAAGCCATAACGCCACACAGAACATGCAACCTTTTACAACAACATTTCCTAGAAGTACGTTCTGGATGCAGGGATGAAATCAGAGAAGTTGACAATCTGAAGAGCCTATGAAGAATTTGTCAGACCACCTTCAAGAAATGAAGCAAATACTCACACGTCATTGAAACCTGCTAGAGAGGTAGCGGGCGAGAAAGCATCTAGTAGACCAATTACCTGCAATACAGACAAGAGTCATAAATTAGTCTGAAACATGACAACATTAAAAGGTCAGATCATTTTAAAGTCTAAACTGCTTCTGCTCGATTCCATGTTTGTACACCAGGTTTATCTTAGTTAACTTAGTTTAGATTCATGTATTAATAATGTATGAATAAAAAAGTAATTAGTCATACTAATTAACAAAAATAAAAAAAATTAATATATAAAGTAACGGTTCACAAAATTCATGGTTCTGTTCGATAAAATACAGTGGTGTCACGGTTCGGTACGTTTTCAATACGTGGTGGGTAATCTTCTCGCATGTTACAAATATACTGTTTTAAACCATATGCGAGCCAATGGTATCAAACTTTGCGCAAGAGTTATGCTGGTGAACATCTTAATCTCAGTCAATTCACTATGCAGTCAGTAAAAGTAAAAAACGGAATGACGGAGCTTTCGGCATCTGACGCTGCATAATCTCTCAGAGACGACAAGAGCCGAATCTACTTCAACATATGCTAACGGTATATGGCTAACTTTTAATTTATTCCTTTAATAATTTTCTTGTGGCCTGTACATATTGAAAAACAAAAGAAACACATTTCATGTTAAACAGGTTGTTTTTGAAAGTCGGTGCGTTTTTATTGATGACTGCAGTTTTAATATTTTAATCATAGGCCTATAATTAATTGTATAGACCTGTTTTAAAATACCTTTTTTTATATTTTAACTGAGTAAATAGCTTAATCTTTTGTTATCCTTGCAGCGCGTCAATTATGCGGTAATACTGCGGGGCAAATTAATTGTAATTTTAATTTAATAATAAAAGTAACTTAATAATAATAATAGGCCTAATAATATAAGAATGTAACAGGCCTACATTAATTGGTCATTCCAAATCCTCTTAATATTGCCAATAACTTTTGTTTTTGACAATATCTCTGGCTATCGTCGAGATCATCGTCTTTCGACGCACCCCAGCAAGGGGAGGTTATTTCGCGGGGTCGTCCGCTAGGCAACGTTGCCTGTTACGTCGTTTGGGCTTCATTGTTGAGCACAGTGGCACTGAGAACATTATATTTCACACTTTAAGCTCTTTTATTTTCCAATTGAATAGTATATCCAACGAATCGTTTTCGTTTGTTGCATACCGAACCAAAAGCCCTCGTACGACCGGTTCAATCAATACGCGTATCGTTACACCCCTAAAAAATAATAACTAAATATATCGTAATTGTAGTATCTCATTGTTACTAAAATACCACCAGTGTACACTTCTGTACCAGGGCTTGCATACTTTCAACTCCCTGGTCAGAATCTGCTAGCCTGAAATTAAAGTAGCCTTGAATAAACATCTTAAAAAGTTTGATAAACATCACATTCCAGACCACTTTTAAGAAAAAGGGATGATTCAAATGAATAAATTATAATATTAATTTAAAACATATACAGTATATCTTATATCTTACTGTCTTAATTGTTTAAGGCCAGGACACAGCCGACGTCGGGCTAGTTTTGTTTGGTGTTTCCACCGTCGCTGTGGTCGGCGGCATTTTGCCCGATTCAAATTAACATTACGATCACGTAAATGAAGGCGGTACAGATAGAAGGCTGTTTAAATGTTACGTGATATTTACCAATCATTCTAATACGCGAATGTTTTCAAAACAACACGAGCCGCTTAAAATGATTGAAGTTATCAACGTTACTGATATTCAAAACGGTAAGCAAGCACTGCTTTGTTTACGTTTTGTATATCTGCATTTATCTCCTATATCTTTGTTTCGGTTTCTCTTTTTGAATGACGAATATATACTATTGATAGCTGATAAGCAGAACGCACGTGTTAGTTTGCCGTCGGCTGTAGTCTGTGCGGTGTTCGAGTGCAGCTTTTTGGTCTGACGCTGCCGACGTGAGGCGACAACACACTCGGCTTTCGTCGCTGCCAGTTCTTTGAAGTCGGCTTGGTGTGTACGGTTTAGAAGGCATATTAGCTCTTATCAACCACCGGTCCACATTTACAAGTGTTGTTGCTGCATTAAATATAGGTCAATTTTTGCATTGATCTGAACAAAACAGGCAGAGGGCTTATTGAAAATGCAAATTCATTCTCTGCCAATAGGTGGCGCTTTTGGAGCATCAGAAATAATACGGTAACGGCTGTACACAAAGCAGCACTGCTCTCACAAACGTTGCTTTATCAGGCATTACAGGCAAGATAAAATGAAAATACCATCGAAACAGTCGGTTCCCTTCAGAGACACATTTAAACATACCCACGTGGTTAAAGGGATAGTTCATCCAAAAATGAAAATTTGATGTTTATCTGCTTACCCCCAGGGCATCCAAGATGTAGGTGACTTGTTTCTTCAGTAGAACACAAACGAATATTTTTAACTCGAACTGTTGCAGTCTATCAGTCGTATAATACATGGCAAGGGTAACAAAATCTATGAGAGTAAAAAAAACATGCACGACAAATCCAACTTAAACCCTGCGGCTCGTGACGACACAATGATGTCCTAAGACACAAAATGATCGGTCTGTGCAAGAAACAGTATTTATATCGTATTTTACCTTCCAATACACCACTATGTCCAAACGGTCTTTGGGCGTGCGCAAGCGTCCCGTGCGTGAGTTGTGTACGCGCTCTGGCGTAGTTTATGTTAATGTGTGTGTTGATATCCAGCCGAAGAGCGATCAAGCATAACTTCAGGCGAGCAGGTTCAGAAGTTGGGAATAAGTGGAAAGTCACCACTCCCGAATGAGTTCGCACTAGAGAAAGTAATCTTTTAGTTTTAAGTCGTTTTGAACAATCCGAATAAGCGCAAGTAAGTACCATTTTAATTAGCCGCCGTACCTACAATGACTGTACACTGTGTAAACAATGAGTGACGTATAAGCGCGAGAGATCACTTCCGGCGCTTGCTTAAATTGCCCAAAGACTGTTGGACATAGTGGTGTATTAGAGGTAAAAAATTATAGGAATATTGTTCGGTTTCTCGCACAAACCGATTTTTTCGTGTCTTAGGACATCAATGTGTAGTCACAAGCCGCAGGGTTTAATTTGGATTTGTCTGTGCATGTTTTTTTTTTTACTCTCATAGATTTTGTTACTCTTGCCATGCATTATACGACTGATAGACTGCAACGGTTAAAGTTAAAAATCATCATATGTGTTCTACTGAATAAACAAAGTCACCTACATCTTGGATGCCCTGGGGGTAAGCAGATAAACATCAAATTTTTGGAGGAACTATCCCTTTCCTGCTGTGCTTTGACTTGGGGTGAAAGGAACGCGTAGCGCTCATATTTATTCAATGAAATCATAGCCTTTTGAAGTTTATAAATCATCACATTAAGCTACAAAGTGATTCTTCCCGTCCCCAAATTTAAGACCTCTTGAAATTATAATTAAGACTTTTCTCATACCATTTAAGGTATTTAAGACTTTTATGGCATTAAATTTGACACAACTCAAATGCAAGACTGTTTAAGACTTTTTAAGGCCCGGGAACCCTGTTTAAAGCCCAGTGCAGTGATGCATTTTGGTAGCCGAGTTGAAGGGACAATAGCCCCAGGACGTTGGGCTAGTGATTTTGCAGGCCCTGTGTACTGTAAACACACTTGACAGGAAAATAAGCTGTACTTTATCATCTGTCATTACTGCAGTTGTTTTCTTGGTGTTGGCGAGCATGCGGCCCGCTGCGGTTCCCCTCAGAGGAAACAGCGCACAAAGTGAGATGTGTTGCTTCCACTTGTGTACATCCTCTGTGAAACTCTCATTTAGATTTTGTGTGGGCATCACCTTTATCTCTCTCTCTCTGCAAGAGGAGGATTGGGTGCTTTTCATACTGGCTAAGCTGTCGATGCACTTCTGCCCACAGTAACATTCGTAAACGTTGGCTAAACTTGCTGACAAACAGTGTTTCAGGCAAAATGACAACCATTAATTACACTTCCGTTAAAAAGATTTTTTTTTTTTTAGTCATCTCAAATGTTCTCAAATGCTCCTTTTATCTGATAAAAAAATAAGTTAAAACAGTAATATTATAAAATTTTGCAATTTTGAATGCATTTTTTAAATATAATTTATTCTTGTGATGCAAAGCTGAATTTTCTGCATCATTACTCCAGTCTTCAGTGTCACATGATCCTCCAGAAATCATCCTACACTCTTAAAAATAAAGGTGCTTCACAATGCCATAGAAGAACCTTTTTGTCTAAATGGTTCATTAATGAACCTTTAACATCTGAAGAACCTTTAATGTTTCACAAAAGGTTCTTTGTGGCGAAAAAAGTTCTTCAGATTACAAAAAGGTAAGAAAGATATGGTTCTTTAAAGAACTTTGACTGAATGGTTCTTTGTGGAACCTTTGACTGAATGGTTCTTCTATGGCATCGCTTTAAGAACCTTTTGAAGCACCTTTATTTTAAAGAGTGTCTAGGCCTGAATTTGCTGCTTCCAGAAACATTTTCTTATTATCATCAATGTAAACAATAGTTGTGCTGTTTCATATTTTTGTGGAAACATGATATATTTTTCTGGATTTTTTGATGAATAGAAAGTTTAAATGAACAGAATTTAGTTGAAATAGAAATCTTTTGTAACATTACGTTGTATCGTAGTGTACATCTAAATACAATATTTTTATAATAAAAAAAAAAATACATTTATTAATATTACATACAATAAAAATTATAAATATATAAACATACAATTTAAAGCTATAATATCAATATTATTTTTTATAATATTATAGATTATATTACAAACGTGATCTCATGAAATTAATTAACGATGAGAGTGGGGTCTTATTATAGCCAATAGTTATAATGGTAAATCATACTCTACTGGAACAACCCAATCGCCCAATTTCACCATAAACTATTAAATCATTAGGATTCAGACGGATTTACTAAGAAAATGTTGTTAGTGTGCCTGTCGCTTACATGTGGAGAAGACTTTTGTCAAATAAGTGGGCAGATAGAGTATTTAATGTCTGTTATCAGTAAAGTATAACGCAAAGACAGTGCTGATTTAATAGGTGTGTGTGTGTATATATATATATAATATATATAATATATATATATACAATATATATATATATACATATCTTCACTAGCAGAACTTTAGCTAGATGGGCACTATGAAACTGGTCCAAAGAGGAATCAAACATTCATCACACACACACAAGTCACGCATATGACTGCAACATTTCATCAGAGTGCTGTGTTTTGCTCGTATTACACTGCTCAGTACAGCTAGTGTTTACTACGGTCCTGGACTGAAGCTGCATGTCGGTTGCCACAGTTCGCACTATGAAAAAGGATGAAGAGTTGATCTGTTCAGGGATTTGAGTGTTGTTAAACACTAACATCTGTAAGACAGACAGACAACACCAGGGAACATGAATGCGCTTGCATGCAGGAAAATGGAGGGAGGGAGAGAGAAACAGAGAGCGAGTAGGTGGCTGTGATCCAGCATAGAGTTTCACCCACGCTCAAACAGAGGCTGCACAGATTCCTGGACTCTGGCCAGAAGAGTCCAGTTCTTTTTTTTTTCCCTATGCAAAACACGTTGAGTGTCTTGACAACAGCAGGCAAATAAGATCATTCGTACTTACCGTATGCCTGCTGAAAACACAGGCATGCATTTTTGACTAAGGGCGTGCAACATTTATGGGGATTTTTCTGATAGCGATAATTAAACAATATTTTGCGGAGTGTGTTTTTGTGTTGGTACTTTGGCTGCTTTAGACCTGTTGTGGATAAATATGACGCTAAAACTGCCAGTAGGTGGCGGCAAGTCTGTCTTAAAGGGTTAGTTCACCCAAAAATGAAAATTCTGTCATTAATTGCTCACCCTCATGTCGTTCCAAACCCGTAAGACCTTCGTTCATCTTCGGAACACAAATTAAGATATTACTGATGAAATCCGCGAGCTCTCTGACCCTCCATAGACAGCAAAACAACTGAAACGTTTCCAGGTCCAGAAACGTAGCAAGGACATCGGTAAAATAGACATCAGTGGTTCAACCGTAATTTTACGAAGCTACGAGAATACTTTTTGTGCACAAAGGGAAAAAAATTACTTTATTCAATAATTCTTCTCATCCCGTCTGCAGTGGTGCGCCGCCATTGTGGAGAGTATCACGACTAGGGCTGGGCGTTTATGGCTAAAAAATGTATCAACGATATAATGTTTCATATCGTTTTCCGTTCAATTATTGACATTTTTTGTTACCTTTTTTAACAGAGCAATATACAACATTTTTTTATTTAACCACTGTATTTTTAAATTAACCCAATTTATTGAGACAAACAACAAATATTTGTTTGTTTTAACAGTCATAAAACACAATAAAAATTAAACAAATCTAATTTCTAATGTTTTATATGCAGATTAAATAGGTTTTAAGGAAACGTTTGTCTTGTCTCCCGAGGCCACAGGAGGGCGCAATGAGCAAAATAATGCAGCACATAATGTCAACGCATGGAAATAACGGTCTATAAAAAAACGTCTAAATTAACTCATATAGATCAAATATAATTTCGTAAATTGCATAATTATGAACAAAACAGCATCATGTATTTATGCATTGCTTAATACAAAGAGCCGAAGCGCCATTCACGCAGATTGCATTTAAAAACATGAGACGCAGTGAAAAGAAATAAACCTCCACAAATTTGCGACGTGTTTTCTAAAAGTTTAAACTGTTTTAACTTTGCATGGCTACATCTCTTGTGTGAGACGCGAGTGCAGCAGTCATATTTGTCCGTCTAGAAAAATGCGCTGAATATGCATTCTGTGTGAATGGCTTGGTTTCGGTTTGAACCTAATCAAGATCTTCACCACATTGAGCTTCTATATTTCTCTAATATTTTGAATGAATAACACAGCAGCGGCGCGTCTCGTTGGCTAGACTAACAAAACATTAAAATCAACAACGTCACTTACATCATCACCGCGTCTCGCGCGCCACTGATGACGCTCCCCGACGCACTCCTAACATTCAAATTCAAATGTTTATTTTAAATTCAACTAATACTCATTCTTTATTCACAATCTCCTCATCACAAGCAGACACAGCACTCAGCATGTGTTCCTGTTTGTGTGAGCTGTCTGCGTCACTCATAACACCTGCCTATATCGTGCGCTATATCGAAAAAATGTTCTATCGTTATCGAAGAAGGTGTACAGTCAATAAATATCGATACCGTTTTATCGCCCAGGCCTAACACGACCGCATGCCTTGCTTCCGGTTCATGTAAATGACAATGAACGCAAGCGCATGTGCTGCAGACGGGATGAGGAGGAGAAGAATTGTTTAATAAAGTCATTATTTCGGCTTTCTTTGCGCACAAAAAGTATTCTCGTAGCTTCGTACAATTACAGTTGAACCCCTGAAAAAAATGTCACATACACATTTTTACCGTGTCCCTTGCACGTTTCTGGACCTGGGAACTGTCAGTTGTTTTGCTGTCTATGGAAAATGTCAGGAGAGCTTTCCTTGAGCCAAGGAGTGGACATAGTGTTGTAATTGAAGTAAAAACTGATATAATAATGTTCTGGTTCTGGCACAAACCGATCATCGTGCTTAGGACATCTGTGTCGTCACGAGCCGCAGGATTCATTTGGATTTGTCGTGTTCATGTTTTTTTTTACTCTCATAGATTTTGTTACCCTTGCCATGCATTACAAGACTGATAGACTGCAACGGCTGGAAAATCATCAAATGTGTTCTACTGAAAAAACAAAGTCACCTACATCTCGGATGTCCTGGGGGTAAGCAGATAAACATCAATTTTCATTTTTGGTGACATCCCTTTAAGAAATTGGACACCACTACTAACTGTCATACTCGTCTAGCGTCCTCCATACACACACTTATACTTCCTATGCACACCCACACACACACACACCCACATATCGAGATCGTGCAGCTCACTATTCAGAGGGCAAACAACTTGTCAATGCTGGCCTCGCGACTTTTATTACTACAGTTTAAATACTGATCGCTACTGATATTTTTCCGCAACGCTGTTTTTGAAGTAAACTCACTCAGTGTAAAGAGAGACGCACAGATGCGCGTACACACAACTTTCATCTCTCTCTCAACTGGGCAATATTTGAGAAAAAGGGTTTAGCGATTTCTAATTATTTGGGGGACTAGCCCCCCTCAATGTCTATGGTGATTATCGCCCTGATCAGACATGAAAATAAGTTGTGGCACTATCGTGCAGTCTATAATATGACGTTAGCAAACTTTAGCGATTTTTTGCAAACAAAAACACAAAAAAAAACCAAACAACAAACCAAAAAAAAACAACAAAAAACAAAACACCAAAAAAACGCACCAAAAACCCAACATTCAACATACAAACAACAAAAAACAACAACACAATTAAAAACCGAAAAAAAAACAAAAACAAACCAAAAAAAAAAAAAAAAAAAAAAAAAAAAAACAATTTAAAAAAAAAAAGAAAAAAAAAACCAAACAAACAAAAAAAAAAAAAAAACAACAAAAAAAAAAAAAAAAAAAAAAAAAAAAAAAGGCCCAAAAAAAAAAAAAAAAAAAAAAAAAAAAAAAAAAAAAAAAAAAAAAAAAAAAAAAAAAAACCCCCAACAACCACAGAACCCAAACACAAACCAAACACACAAAACATAAAAAAAACACACCAATAACACCCGAAAACAAAACAAACATTTACCAAAACCGAAACAAAAACACCTACCAAAGAAACAAAAAAACACCAACAAAACCAACAAAAACATTAAAACCACTCACAACACCACGCCAAAACAAACAATTAACACCAACACAAAACATTTCCACACCAACCACAACAACCAAACAAACAAAAAAACCAACAAAAACAACACAACAAAAAACAATTCCCAAACCACAAACCAAACACAACAACCAAAACCCCACCAAAAAAAAACCAATTCAAACCAAAAACAACTAAACCACACACACACACAAACCCAACCAATTTTTCTTTGAATAACGTGACCGTAAATATGAACACACGATTGAATATAACAAAAAAATTAGAGGGGAGGAAAATCTTACGTAAAAATCTTACATAAAACAGAATACGAAACGTGGAGCGCAACATGTACATTATGCATTTCTTATTTGCAGTGCATTATACATTATAATGCATAATCTCTCCCCACTCCCTCATTAACTCACAGACAACGATCAATAGAGTTACATTACACACAGATGAATCTCCCACTGGGATCTGTGCTGGCAGAGCATGTGAGGATGCTAGAACAGTCATGAACGAGGAAGTACAGTCAGGAAGTCACAGATTATGTGGAAAAAATACAGTACAAGCCTGTCAAAAGAGGATCCGCATTGTACATGTAGGTGAAATAAAAGAGCTGTAAACATCTTACATTCTCGTGTTTCATGTGTTTGAGGAGCTGCAGTTCTCTGTATGTGCGCTTGGCGTGGATGATGGACTGAAACGGCCGGGACAGCTTCTTGACGGCGACCCTCAGGCCTGACTTTGTGTCTAATGTGGAGCTGCGGAAAAAAGAACAGCACATTATGGATTTGATCAACATCACAGAGTGCAAGATTATCGGAGTGTTTACGCCAAGATTCACAAGCATTCCAAGGAAAAATAACTGTAGGAAAGTTTTGTTAAGAGAAACACAAGAACATTCATAAAAGGCTATGTCTGAAATCGTTAGATCATTTGAAATGGAATAAATGGTTTAAAAAGCATGAAATGCTCAACTGCCGTAATAAAAGTGGCATGTTTTCATACAGCAAGAGTAAGAACAATAATTCTCATATACTATTTTTGTTTGTTTGAATTTTTGAAAATGAGAACAGTGGTTGTAAGGAGAGGTGGTCGTCAGGACATTGCTTTTGAGGTTTTTTTGGTCCATTTAACAGTCTACAAGGTGCAAGTCCAGAATTATTAATACTGGCACTGGCTACGTTCAAACGCACAGCATTTTCTGATTATGGGGGGAGGGGCTTTAACTTGATCCACAGCAATTGGAATATTCCTGTAAGCATGTCATTTGCATATTCTGAACAATCTGAATAGAATACAGAAGGCTGCAGTCACTTTAAGACCTAATTAGGGTTGGGTATCGTTTGTTTGGACATCTTAGATATAAACGTAGGGCTGTGTGATATGGACAAAAAAATACTTCCATTTTAATCATGATTTTGACACAATATTTACTCACACACACACATGCTTTAAAATCATAAATGTAACACTCTGCTTGCCCACATATATGAAGTAGATGTGTAGTATTTCACATTTTAGATAGCAGCAGTAAACTTTCAATTTAGATACCACAGCAAAAACTCCTAACCCAAGTAATATAAAGTGCACACATTATTAAATTGAAAACAGGAACAAAATAAGAACAACTAAAATTAAAAGTAATAGCAAATAAATACAACAGAACAAAGATACAAATAAATAAAACAGTATTAAATGCATTTCTTTTTCAACTCTTTGTTAACTTAAGCGCAAATTCGGTGAGAGACGGCTTAGAAGAGAGTAGATAAGTCATGCTTTACAGTAACAAAAAATATTAATTACTACCTTTTGCTTTTCCATCTTATGCTGTATATAACTTATATGGCAGGGATGGGGCGACTTAGGGGTTTGGGGATTGGGACAACAGTGGTTGGTCATTGTACAATGAAACTTTTTTTTTTTTGTCGATAAGCTCATGGATTTTATTATTACCTACCTCAGACAGACCAATGCTATATGCCTTACATCTACAAACCAGAATATTGTCTGAATCTGGTTATGGTTATTCAATTTACACGCTTCTTAAATTCAGAAAGTAACCATATTCTGATTAATATAGGAATATTCCTGTACTGAACATGTCATGCCTTAGCAAGAACCACTAATAACTATAATTTCCACAAAATGTCACCCATAATACAATGTTCTGCTCGATTCACAAAATTCATGGTTAGGAAAACGTCCTGCCAAACGGCATCCAGCCCCAATTTCATTTTCCAAACAACTTTGGAACAATGGAAGCGCAGTAACCATGGCAGCCCAGGCTGGTGTGGTCAGGAGAGCGAACAGGCTTTCCAAAAAGTGCAAGTAGGCCAGTCTCGCAGATGGAAGGAGACAAAGTTTCTTGCACTATTAGCATTCTCCAAAGAACACACCTCGCCAAAGCGTCTGCCGGCCCAGACAAATAATAACACACTGTCACAGACCAAACCACAAGAAACCATCATGGAAAGAACATCAACTTACAGTACAACATACAAGCACTCTAAAACTAATCAGCTAGGATTACAGCTCAGCTTGAATGAATGCATCCACACATATACACATTTAATATATTGCATCCATACATATACACATATAACATATTGTAGCCTATATAATATATTTTTATTTTACTGTGTCACATGCCTGAAATGATTGTATATTCACACCCCTGGGGAAAAAATTGGCCTCATAGGAACACATGCAAATTTTAATGATGCAAAAGAATTGATAAGACTGTAGATAAATCACGATCAGGCATACAGTTTCGACAGACACACAATGCCAACAGTGAGGTCAAAATCTATACAGCTTTACTGTTGAATCTTGAACAAATGTTGCTCTTCTCTTACATAACAATCGGTGCATGACTCAAACTAACTTGATGGGGAACTAGGCATAGCTGAAGCCTCTCCACTGCAGACGCTAAAGGGTGTGGTGTTTATGGGAGATATCTACTTACAAGCATTGTGAACAGGCTGAGCATTAGGAACAGTTAGAGTGATATACATCGGCTGGGTGGCTGTGCTGAAACAGAAAACAGCTGCACGCTAGACAGCAACCAGGTACAGGACTGGTGTTCCACATGCATGGGTTTGATCCAAAACAAAGATCTAGCAGAGAGAGCCGAGCCAATGACTCAGTGCTGATTGTGAAACATGGGAAACCACCACAGTGCGCAGGAAAAGTCCCATTTCTCGATCAAACCAGGACAGGCTGGCACAGACCATAATGGACATTGTGATTAGTGATGATGAAGCCTCAAGCTCTTCCTCCGTATTAATTCAACTCAAAAGCGACTATGAACAGCCTGTGGTCATTTACAGCTCATCAGAGATTTTTCCAGGTTTTAAGTGCACTGCTTAAGTTTTAATCAGGTCCCCGGTGCATCTACCAACCAAGGAAATGTGAAAAAGATTAACCCAGTAACTTTGTTTTGGTAAGCCTTTTTCTGCAAGCGTCTGAGAAAACGAGCGCGTCAGATTTCACTCCCTTGGTGACGTGGCAAAGGGATCTCATTATAATATTACCGCCCCTTAATCTGTAAGTTTCCACCCACGGCGCCGTCATCTTGATTTCGCAAGCTACAGCGGTACCAGCTCTAATGCCATGGCGAAAGTTTGAGTAAAACACGCTAACTGTTCTGTTGGCTGACAGGAGGCCACAAGAAGAGCACAGAACCTGTTTAGGTACCAGCCTCAGAGGGAGACAAGAGAGAGAGGATTTATTGATTATTTACTGTTATTTGCTGGCCCGAACAGCAGCTAAATAACATGCGATTATTCCCAGAATGTTACCTTGACAGACATAACGCCTGTTTGTTAACTTCATTGTGTTTTTAACGTAAACTGCGGGATGGAACTTAGTTTAGTATACCTGCGTGACAAGCGATTCGGTACGTGGTGCACTCAGAAAACACACAAGAACAGAAGTTTAAACGCATTGGTTTAAAACGCATGATTTCAGCTGTTGCGAATTAAAATGATAATAAGACCCAAAAGGGTCTCTTTTAGCAGGTACTAGCTGTAATGGAGCAGCTCTATTCTTGAAAAAGGGCGGGGAGCAGCAGCTCATTTGCAATTAAAGAAACAGGCCCAGAAACAGCGTGTTTCTGCTTCCACTCAAAAAAGGAATTTTGATATAATAAATTATCTGTGGAGTAATTTGAGCTGGAACTTCACAGACACATTCTTGGGACACCAGAGACTTACATATTGTAAAAAGGGCATAATATGTCACCTTTAAGTTTTTTAAGTCAGTGGAACTATCACGTATTTTTCCAAGCTGTTCGTTGAATCCTAACTCTCAGTATCAGTGGAGACTCCAGACTGTTGACTTTGCAGTACAAACACATAATATCTGAAAAGAGACATGGCAGTTTTTTCACCTATTTTTCTACATAACCATTGCTGCTTGGGCCCATGCTCTTGCAAACTATTCTAACTCAGACTTTTACGTATTAAAAAAAAAAAAAACAAAATTGGGAAAAGAGTTGTCAGAAGTTGACATTGAAATGTTTCTTTACAGCCTATGGTTATCCGTTTACGTCTGCCAATTGTATTTAGGCTTAAAATTCAAAGCGGTGTTTTTTCTGTGAAGATTATCATGAAGAATGAGTAAGAATCATTAACTTTTGTCGGCCACCGAGCTTATTTTCAGCAATAATTGCATGACTGTAAACATTTTTTGTTACTTTTGTCATGAACTGACTGAGGTTAACTATTTTATGTACTGAACGTGGAATGTGCCTTCAACACAATGGCAAGGGAGACAGTTGTGGATTCAGTTCGACCTTGCCTAGAACACGAACAACTTGTGCCAGAGCAAGAAAAACAAACCCCAGCAAAACAGGCCTGAAGTAGGCCAAAGTGGTTTCCAGCAAAGAGAGTCAGTCACTGTGTTCGCTCAGCTAGATTACAAATAGCTCAGCTTAAACGAGTGAAGAAAAAAAACTCACAATGTGCTTTCCCTCTGCTGTTTTTATCGTATATCATGTTCTTGACAAATGCACTCGGATGATAAAAACAGGTTCTCATTTCAAAACCCCAAACTTCCAGAGCGCTGCAGTCAGTGCCTTCTGGCAGAATCCACCTCTATTCTGTCAAACAACAAGTCCTGAACAATGTGGGACATTTGCAAACACTCACAGCCTGGAAAGTCATGAAATTTCTGTGCATCACACAGACTAAAAATCCCACTGGTGCTCCAACAAAACACTCCTCTAACAACCCAAACAGATTTCAACATCAACTGAACAACGTTATAGTGGTAATATAGGTGTCTGATCCTCAAATTTGATTGGCCAGGCAGCATGATGTTTAGTATAGAGTGCAACAGTCAGGTTTCTGAAGTAAAAATCCCATTCAATTTCTCCATAAGATTTTTTTTTTTGCGTGTATTATGATAGGACCGTTTAGAGGTGTGGCAAAGTGGGAGAGAGAGAGGGGCGGTATTGGGAAAGGTCCTTGAGCCAGGATTCGAACTCGGGACTGAATGTCGGCACGCTGCCCACAAGGCTATCGGCGCCGACAGGGAACAGTATTGCAGAATGTTTCTTATCTTAGGTCTTAACTGAAAGGGCTCATATGATGCGATTTCAAGTTTTCCTTTCTCTTTGGAGTGTTACAAGCTCTTGGTGCATAAAAAAGATCTGTAAAGTTGCAAAGACTAAAGTATCAAATCCAAAGAGATATTCTTTATAAAAAAAAATAAGAGTCAACCACGCCTACCAAAAAACGGCTCGTTCTAACACGCCCCAACATATCTACGTCACGATGTGGTTAGATTTGCATAACGCCGCCCAAATGTTCACGCAAAGAAAGAAGACGTAACTTTTAGTCTCGCTGTAGTATTGCCGTTTAACCTATTGTATTGTATAGTATTGTAGCCTTTAAGATACGTTAAATTAGTATTTTTCGCAAATTCGCATTACAGAAGCAAATCTTAACTTGATTTGGGATTCTTATCTTCTACGAATGTGTATCTGATCTCTAGTATGGAAATCTAAAGGGGTCATATGATGCTGCTAAAAAAACTTTATTTTGTTTATTTGGTGTAATGAAATTTGTTTATGGGGTTTAAGGTAAAAAAAAACATTATTTTCAACATACTGTACACATTATTGTTTCTCCTCTATGCCCGCCTTTCTGAAACGCGTTGATTTTTATAAAGCTCATCGGTCTGAAAAGCGAGGTGTGCTCTGATTGGCCAGCTATCCAGTGTGTTGTGATTGGCCGAATACCTCAAGCGTGTGACGGAAATGTTACGCCCCTACCATACTGTGATGATGCCGTGCCGGAGCGACGAGACATAAACATTAAAACCTATTACAAATGAGGCATTTTTTGCATCCAATGGAGACATAATTACTGATTATAATGACTTTACTGTCTTTTTACGCGTTGCATTGCAACGCGCCGCATAAACATAAAACCATGTATGCATTTGTGATCGGAGAAATGACAAAACAACAAGTGCTACTCTACTGCCCAAAAAACTCGCGTTTGAATCTTCAGTGGTAAATTCTTTAAATATGAAAACATACTTAAAGGCTGTGAGTCAGAAGCGCCAGACTGTCCTTGAAAGTTGGAATTGCCCCATTTATAGAAACAGACACCGGCATTGTAGGTTACTCTAACAAGAAACAGTTCTCGTCCTCCATAAAATGCACTGGGCACATATCTAAATATTTGGGTTAAACTGTTCTGGAACAGTGTTGTAAATACAACTTAACCACTGATTTCTAGTTGTGTTTACTTTTGGAAGGCCAAACAAAGTAGTTTAGCTTTCACAACAAAACACACAGCTCTTCACTACAAGGCGGCGGCAGCAACAATACTACAGCGAGAATAAAAGTTACGGCTTCTTTCTTTGCGTGAACATTTGGGTGGCGTTATGCAAATCTTCCCACATCGTGACGTAGATATGTGGGGGCGTGTTAGAACGAGGCGTTTTAGGAAGGCGTGGTTGACTCTTAACTTTTATAAAGAAAAATCTCTTTGGATTTAAGACTTTAGTCTTTGCAACTTTACAGATCTTCTTTATGCACCAAGAGCTTGTAACACGCCAAAGAGAAAGAAAAAATTGAAATCGCATCATATGACCCCTTTAAATTGCATTATCAAGTTCGACAATCCCCCCTCAGCTCTGTTATCAAGCAGCCAACACTGCGTAAGCTGCTGACAAAATGAATAAAAAACAGTGAGCTTTTAATTTCAGTGGCGTGGAAATGGAAACTTTTAATACGTTCGGTAGAAAAGGCAAAGTCGATACTATTTGGTAAGTTTTCAGCGTCGCTCACTCGCGAAGACAAAGACAGGGAGTGGGGCAAGAGTTGTCGAAAATGTGTCTTTCTACCATTTAACATCTCCGTTCTTCATTTGCAATTATTAATAAATGTAATACCATTGTCGGACAGCGCAATTGTAAGCGTTTTTTCCATTAACTTTCAAATATGGCAGGCATAGCAGATCCCGCCATTGTCATTGCCAGGGTTTTGTACGTGCGCGTGGGGCGGAGATATCAAAACAGGGGTGAGGTCTAGTTAGGGTCTGTTTTGGTGCTTTCAAATGTCAACATCGTCTGGCAAAATTCGCTTAGTGCACCTTTAACACGATTACTCACTGAGGTTGTTGTCATGCTATATGTGCTGTTAAAGACATCAGCCGCATTATTAACGATTTGAAATAATCAAGTTCAAAAGTGGAATTCCAGGTGAAAAACTACATTACCCATGATTCTGCAAAGAAATCTCCACCAATCAGATAATCAAAACATCCCACAAGAACTCTTTAGTGCCCGCCCGCTCTCATCGTACTTATATTGGATATATATTTATATGAAGATTTTGCAATAAACATACAATGTTATTTCTAATTAACATCTTCAAATCAATTTATATATTTTTTTTTATTTAATTTATCTGTGGATTTTTAACTCTTTCCCTGCCATTGACAGAATTTTCCAGCTATCTGTGTTGACAGAAACAAGTGATAGCATGTAGAAGCAGACGCATATGTAAAATAATTTACAGCATATAAATCAAAACTGCCCAATGTTACCGAAATAAAATGTCGACCCAGGATTCAGGAAGTTAATTAGATTTTTTCATTACAACACTTCCTTCAGTGAAGCCTTTGTCTTTTTGTACAATTTTCAAATACTTTTTGTTTCAAATCATAATTTTGTAATAATGCTGTGACTTGACCTCATAGCTGGTTGGCTTGGTTCATGGCTTATAACTCCTTAACAAAGACTTTTAAAAAAAAAAGCCACAGTGAATAAAAGGAATGTTTTTTTTTTTTGATCCCCCCCCCACCCTAGGCAAAATATTATATAACTGCTCCAAGGTGTTTCACGGTTTATATGATTCCACTTGTCTTTTACAGCGGTGCAGGCCAGAGTATGTGAGCGGAGTTGACTGAAGCAGATTTTTGGAAAGCACCTACATTTTCTCCTTCTCAGAGTGGGTGGGAAAGGAAAAAAACCGGAGTGGATTCCAGAACGTTTTGTTACATACAGATTAAAGTACACACGCTGTCTGGTGACACCCTGAGCTAACTATTTATTTAATACAGAAAAAAAATATGTATGGCGTGCACAAGATGCCCTGTTCTCATGTCAGGGTTATAAAAAGTGGCTTTACAGAACGAGTGCTTCCTGTATGCCAAGAAACTCGTGGCAGGAGTGTTACAGCTTCATGCAGGAGCAGGAATGATTGACAGTGAACACACTTGAACTGCTTGATCTACCAGACTTGCAAATGTCTTGGGAACACACACAATGGAGCTCTATTTACATCTCTGCCAGAGGACACCGCTAGGACAGGATCCGCCTAACGAAAGACACACCCTCCTTCAGACATATCGAGGCCCGTGGCTCGTCCTTGATGTCAGCAGCAGCATGCAAAGCAATGCTGGCTTTTCCTTCCCGAAATCCTCAAAGCCACATGCCAAACATTTTTGCTTTTATTGAACCTTGCATTAGCCAAACACGCACAGATACGACGAGCACGATCAATGGATTTCCTGCAGAGGTTTGGTCGCCGCTCGATGTCTGATGTCAAATCTGGGTCCTGAAGGAAAACCCCTAATCTAGAGCTTTGGAGTAAATGATGTAATATTGAGAAGAGGTTTCGGAGAACACCTAATCCTGGAGCTATGAGTCAGAGCAGAGAGTGACTGCATTCTGTCCTCACGCACAGACCTTCACTTCCAACAGCTTCACTCAGTTTTCTCATGGTTTAAATGAGAGATTTCTGATAGCATTTTTCTTAACCGATGTATATATACATGTACTTCATTTACATTACTACATTTTTATTTTTTTTATTTAATCAATATTTACTTTATTGATTATTTCCATGCATGATTGTCTTTTTATATTAGATGTAATATCCCAAACAGAGATTTAGGCTGATTACATTTTTTTAATATATTTGTATTTATTATTACCTTTTACTTTTGTTTTATTATTTATTGACTTTTTTACCATAACAACCAATTACTACTTTGTTATATTATTATTTGTATATTATTAAATAACTTATTTTATTAGAAGTTATAAATTTTTTATGTATGATTTTCATTTATACAAGATTTTGATTTATTTGTTTTTAAATCATTTTAGCATTTAAATCATTTTATTGGATTTTTACCCTATATACACACATTTTATATATACTCTACACATACATATACAGCATACATTACATATATATATTATATTTGTGTGTGGTTTAAAAAAATACGTTTAAATAGATAATATATATATATATTATATATATATATCTATATATATACACACACACACACACTTTTCTATAATTATTTAAACTCCTTAAATAATAAATAAGTTATTAAAATGATTAAAACTTCAAAAGCCATGGTGTTAAGACTAAGAGTGCTCTTTGCTGTTGCAAGACCTTTCTTTTGCAAAAGAGTATGTTCTGGCTCGACTTGCAACGCTGCACCGTGACTTTCTTCAGACAGACTGGAAAACACGCTGTGGATCAAACACAAGAGATCTTGTCACGCAAGACTGACATCCAGTGAGGTTAGATATTTACCACACGGTTCCGTAAGCTCCAGAACCCACGGGCGACAAGTTCTGGTAGCGCTCCGGCACCTCCCATATGGTCTTATTGAGCTCCTGTCGATAGAAAGTCGGTCTCTCCTTGTGGGACATTCCTGTAGTTAGAGGAGTGGAAACTTCTGTGCTGCTCTCTTGATCTCAGTGCTTGAGATACACGAACTAAACCCGCTAAACAAAAGCGCAAGCTCCGCGTTCACAATCCAATCATGGCTCCGGTCAAAAGCATGGGCGCGAGCGCCGAGGGTGCTGCTCCTCGAGGAGCTGAGGTTCTTCTGCGCGCGCCTCTCTCTCTCTTACAGGTTCTCCTCTGACGAACACGCGTGACGTCCCGGCTCAAGGGCAACTCTCGGGACTCCGCCCCAAACCTCGCGAGAGCCAGAACTTTCGCTTACAGTTTTTTTCGATTGCTAAATGACAGTGGGCACAACTGGAGCTACATGTGCAAAACTCTAACTACAGTCTGCACAGCAGCAGTTCATGTGGACCAAACTCTAGTTCGTTTTTCATTGCTTGAACACAGTTTTCAAAACTCTACACACTTATCCCATGACTTTAACCACAACCTGCACAACACTGTGGATTTACAGCACTTTGTTCAAATGCTAACACACTGCTGTCAAAACTGTGAACCACACATTCAAAACAGAATAGATTTCAGCCTTGTGCCTTTCAAACACTGCTGATTGCAATTTCAGCTGAAAGGCTAAGCAGGTGTCTTGTTTTAGACTTGTTAGTGAACACACACATATATATATATATATATATATATATATAGGTAGAGCTCAGAAAGACTAATTTTGGAAATGGAACAAGGAAGACGGGTTCGTGGAGGGAGAAGGGTGGCAGGGAGAGGGCGGATGCGTGGAGGAAGTCAAAGAAGACAAAAAGCTGTTATTTCAGATGAAATAAGGGCTACACTTATAGACCATGCCGTGAACCATGGTCTCTCACTGAGAGAGGCAGGGTTGAGGGTGCAACCCAATCTGCAAAGATCCACAGTGGCATCTGTAATGCGAATTTTCCATCATACAAACAGGTGAGAGTTACATCCTTACAGTAAATGAAAACATGACAGGAATTTATTTTGTATTGCAATTATAGAATATTTACACAGATATATATTACAGTAAGTTTGACTGTAAAATATATTTTTACAACAGGAGCCAAAGGCTGCCCCCAACAGGAGGAAGAGAAAAAATATTTTCAGATGCGCAGGAAAATGCTATTGTTGACATGGTTATTGTTAACAATGCAATAAAACTGCGGGAGATTCAAGATAGAGTGCTGGCTGATAATGATATATCTGAAAATGTTAATTCTGTCAGCACAACAACTATTGCTCGAGTCCTACAGAAACACCAAGGTACAATGAAACAGTTATACACTGTACCGTTCGAGAGAAACAGTGAACGGGTAAAAGAGCAAAGATACCAATATGTCCAGGTAAGAGGTCTGAGGTTACATACACAGCTATAAAAAATATTTACAGTAAAAAAAAACACTAGCATTACTACAGTAAAACTGTGCACTTACTGTTTTTCAGAGAGTAATGGAGGTGGAAGCACTGGAAACACCACATTCATTTGTATTTATCGATGAAGCTGGATTTAACGTTGCCAAAACACGGCGCAGAGGAAGGAATGTTATAGGTCAAAGGGCCACTGTGGAGGTTCCAGGCCAAAGGGGGGAAATATCACCATGTGTGCTGCAATGGCCAATGATGGTTTGCTTCTCAACACACCACTCATTGGCTCATATAACACAGAAAGGCTTATAGCTTTCCTAGAACAGCTCTATGCTCAGCTAGTGCCAGCAGAACAGGGGGAGCCAGTAAGAAGCCCCCAAGTTTTTGTCATAGTTTGCGATAGCGTTGCTTTTCACCACTCTGCAGCTGTCACAGATGGGTCTGCAGCACATCGCAGATTTATGGTTTTGTACCTGCCTATATTCACCCTTCCTCAACCCAATAGAGGAGTTTTTCTCTGCCTGGAGGTGGAAAGTGTTTGATCACCACCCACATGACCAAATGTCTCTTTTGGAAGCCATGCGTGCCGGATGTGAGGACACGAGTCCAGAGGACTGCCAGGGATGGATCAGGCACTCCAGAAGGTTCTTCCCCAGGTGCATGGCAGGAGAGAACATTAGATGTGATGTTGATGAAAACCTGTGGCCTGATGCTAGAGAGAGGCAGGCTTAGCCCCTCAATTATTTGTTTGAATTACAGTATGTACTTTTAGTTTCTACCTTTTTTTTCTCATTACTGTAATTCCGTAAATTACTACAGACTATTTAAGCAAACTGCTAATTTTCATTTACCTTAAAGAATTGTTATGTTCTAAAAATTTTAATAAATCATGTGAAAGAATGTCACTCTTTTCTTTGAAGAAAATATTACTTTGTATGAAGTCACTGAAATTGTTCAAACTGTAAAGATGAAAAGTTAGTATTTTCTGTATTGGTGTTTGATGCTAGTGTTTTTACTCTCAGTGTGCTCTGAGTGACAGTGTGTGTTATCTCAGTGAGGGTTGTGCATAGTGTTTGGCTGCGCTGAGCCTGTTTTGAGCCATGTGTTAAGAGTTGTGTTGCTTGGAATGAGTTTTGCAGGTGATGTGAACTGTTTAGCTCAGGTGACTGTTGGTAGTGCAGACTGTAGTTAGAGTTTTGCACATGTAGCTCCAGTTGTGCCCACTGTCATTTAGCAATCGAAAAAAACTGTATTATGATTGATGATTATTAATTATAAGCAACGCCTAAACAAGATATGTATACAGAGTAGCTGTATAAACTATGTTGTCAGCAGTTAAATTAAGTAAACAATTATAATACATTTATATTTATTATAAAATTAAGTGCAAATGAAGTTGGTAGCAAGTGTTTAGCACAGTACTATGTACGAATTGTATATATTGTGTCTGTGTGTGTGTGTGTGTCTGTGTTTACGTGTATTGTGTTTGTGTGTCTGTGTGGTGTGTGTCTGTGTGTGTGTCTGTGTGTGTGTGTCTGTGTGTGTGTGTGTGTTTGTGTGTGTGTTTTTGTGTGTGTTTTTGTGTGTGTTTTTGTGTGTGTTTTTGTGTGTGTTTTTGTGTGTGTTTTTGTGTGTGTTTTTGTGTGTGTTTTTGTGTGTGTGTGTGTCTGTGTGTGTGGTGTGTGTGTGTGTGTGTGTGTGTGTCTGTTGTGTCGGTGTGTGTGAGTGTGTGTGTGTGTTTGTGTGTGTGTGCGTGTCTGTGTGTCTGTGTGTGTGTGTGTGCGTGTGTCTGTGTGTGGTGTGTGTGTGTGTGTGTTTTTTTTTGTGTGTGTGTGTGTGTTTGTGTCCTTGTGTGTCTGGTGTTCTGTGGTCTGTGTGTGTGTTGGGTGTGTGAGTGTTTGTGTCTGTGTGTGTTGTGTGGGTGTCTGTGTTCTGTGTGTGTGTGTGGGTTGTGTGTGGGTGTGTGTGTGTGTCAAGTCAGTCAGAGTCAGTCAAGTCAATTCACCTTTTATTATATAGCGCTTTTAACAATAAAGATTGTGACAAAGCAACTGAACAGCTTTAATTAGGAAAATATTGTGTCAATAATGCAAAGTAACAATAGTAAACATTCATTTTTCAGTCAAAGACAGTTCATCATTCAATTCAGTAATGTCATCATCCAGCTCAATTCAGTTTAAACAGTATCTGTGCAATCAAGTCAACAATATCGCTGGAAATGAAGTGTCCCCAACTAAGCAAGCCAAAGGCAACAGTGGTAAGGAATCAAAACTCCATCGGTGACAGAAATAGGGAAAAAACTTTGGGAGAAACCAGGCTCAGTCGTGGGCCAGTTCTCCTCTGGCCAGACGAACCAGCAGTACGGAAAAATCAATATAAGACTTAATAAAACAGACGATGAACATTATTAACAGCAATGATTATATGATGCAATCAATCTTAAGGCAAAATTTGGTAGTTCTGTTGTTTGAGGGTTGGCATCATCTTAGGTCCTCTGAGGGGTTGGCATCATCACAGATGATGGTGTTCTGGATCCAGACTGAAGCTTTGTGTAAATCCTAGTTACCACGGGAACAGAGAGAGACAGAGAAACAAATACAAACATAATTAGCATAGCTGCTGTTCCAACCAAGCAAAATGATTTGTTTTAAAAAAATCCCAAGCTAAAGAATAATAATGTGCATTTGTTTAGATATAACTGCAGTAAAAGATTATTACTGCAGTAAAAGATTATGAGATGCATTATTTGAATGCTTGGCCAAAGAGATGTGTCTTTAATCTTGATTTAAACAGAGAGAGTGTGTCTGATCCCAGAACATTTATCAGGAAGGCTATTCCAGAGTTTCGGAGCCAAATGTGGAAAAGCTCTACTTCCTTTAGTGGACTTTGATATCCTAGTTACTACCAAAAGTCCAGAATTTTGCGACCTTAGGAGCGTGATGGATTGTAGCGTGGTAGAAGACTAGTTAGGTACGCAGTAGCTAACACATTAAGGGCCTTATAGGCAAGTAATATTATTTTGTAACTGATATGGAACTTAATGGGTAGCCAGTGCAGAGAATGTAAAATTGGGGGTAATATGATCATATTTTCTTGACCTGTAAGGACTCTAGCCTCTGCATTTTGTACTATCTGTAGCTTGTTTATTGAAGATTCAGGACAACCAGCTAGCAGTGCATTAGAATAGTCCGGTCTAGAGGTCATTAATGCATGAACTAGCTTTTCTGCATCAGAAACAGGTATCATGTTTTGTAACTTGGCAATTTTTCTAAGATGGAAGAATGCTGTTTTTGTAACGTGTGAAATATGATTTTCAAAAGACAAGTTTGCTATCTAATATAACACCCAGATTTGACTGTAGAGGAAGTAACCGTACATCCGTCTAGTTGCTAATTGTAATCCAAGAGATTATGTGTACTGTTTTTTTTGGTCTAATAATTAATATCTCTGTCTTATCCGAATTCAGTAGGAGAAAATTATTGGCCATCAAATCTTTTAAATTTTTAATACACTCTGTTAGTTTAGATAATTTAGGAAGTTTCATCTGGTCTTGTTGATATATAGTTGAGTATCATCGGCATAAAAGTAGAAACTAATCCTGTATTTTCTAATAACATTACCAAGGAGCAACATGTATATTGAAAACAGCAGAGGACCTAGGACAGATCCTTGTGGCACTCCATATTGTACTGGTGATAATTGAGATGACTCCCCATTTAAATGAACAAATGTGTGTGTGAAACAGTTGGAGCCAGTTTATGGAACTGTCCCAGTAATATTAATGACTAATTATAGGCTATGCTTTTATCTTCTTCTTTTCTATTGGACATTAGAATATGTGTTAATATCTCTTAACATTTTCAGATACCCGTCAAAAAAGACAGTATTGCTTTGATACGTCTCAAGAATAATAATTTAAAAAAATAATAATAATCCTTTCGTCAATAAAACAAAATAAGCATTGGTTATTATAGTACAATAGTACTGCGCTCAATACTTGCTACTTCACTTCATTTGCACTTCATTCAGGATTGCTGATGACAAACGCTATGATTGGTTCATCATTAAAATCGCGGAGAAAAGTAACAGGTAACACATGGTGTTGTTTGGGGGCGACATAAACAAAAACTTGGCAGTGGAATTTTATAGCCACTGAAATTAAAGTGCAGAGTGAATAGTTAACATTGCATCACTGGCATTTAAACGATCTCAACAGCACTGATTTAAATATATATATCATAACCCTCCTGACACTGACTCTGCTACACACATCCAAAACTAAAGGACAACTCCTGAACACACCTCTAACTTTACGTTTTCTTTAATCACCAGGCAAGTGAACAGAGAAACGAAGTTTTATCAACCCGTGAAGTGATGAATGCTTGCTTCGCTGAGGACATCTGCTGGACAAACACGTGTCAGCGCAAAAGAAAGCCTCTAAACAATAGTACAGATCTTCGGAGAATTTATTTGCATTAAAAGGGTCATATGATGCTGCTAAAAAGAACATTATTTGGTGTATTTGGTGTAATGCAATGTGTTTATGCGGTTTAAAGTTAAAAAAACATTTTCCACATATTGTACATTATTGTTTCTCCTCCATGCCCCGCATTCTGAAGCGCTCGATTTTTACAAAGCTCATCGGTCTGAAAAGCGAGGTGTGCTCTGATTGGCCAGCTATCCAGTGAATTGTGATTGGCTTAATTCCTCAAGCGTGTGACGAAAATGTTACGCCCCTCACATACTGTTGATGCCGTGTCCCGGACGGAGTGAGAGACAAAAATATGAAAACCCATTATAAACAAGGCATTTGTTGCATCCAGTGGGGACATAATTATGGATTATAATGACTTATACTCTCTTTTTACACGTTGCATTGCATCGCACCGAGTAAACATAAAACAATGTCTGCATTTATGATCAGAGAAATTACAAACAACAAGCGCAACTCTACACTGCTCAAACTGGTTTGAATCTCAGTGTCAAAGTCTTAATATTAAAAACGTACGTTACAGCTTTGAGGCAGACGCCGCATTTATCTACTCTTCCAGGATTTTTCAGGAAACAGTCCTCCGTAAAAAGAGCTGCACACATCTGAATATTTTGGTTGAACTGATCTGGAACAGTGTTGAAAATACAACTTAACCACAGATTTATAGTTGTGTCCTCTTTTGGAAGACCAAAAAAAGTAGTTTAGCTTTCACAACGAAAAACACAGCGACCTAGCATGAGCGGAAGCCGCGGCTTAGCGTGAGCTGAGGTTGGGCTAGAGTGAGCTGAGGCGGCGGGTTTGAGAACGGCACAGCCGGCGGATTCGACAAAGGAGCGGCAACCACATGTGACGACCCCTGGGCTGGACTCCGCTTCGTCCACGGTGGAAGCCGATCCGGCGATCCACAGTGCGATGTTGATGTATTTCCTCAGCGACAGCACGGATCAGCTCCAGGCATGACAAAGCGTATATCTCCTCTTTTGGAAAACAAAGTAGTTTCGCTTTTACAACAAAACACACAGCGCCTTCACGACATGCGGCGGCGCAACATCAATACTACAGCGAGAATAAAAGTTACGCCTTCTTTCTTTGCGTGAACATTTGGGCGGCGTTATGCAACTCTTCCCACATCGTGAGATAGATATGTGGGGGTGTGTTAGAACGAGGCGTTTTAGGAGGGCGTGGCAGAGTTTTAACTTTGATAAAGAATATCTTTTTTTTTGAGACTTTAGTCTTTGCAACTTTTACAGATCTTCTTTATGCACCAAGAGCTTGTAACACTCCAAAGAGAAAGGAAAAATTGCAATCGCATCATATGACCCTTTAAATGAAGGTTTCTTTAACCCTAGAACCCAAATATAGAAAAACAATACAATACACATTACAATAGTCTATATATGTGTACACACTAATAATCACACAATAATTATAAAATAAGTCATATTTTTATTGAAAAAAAAAACATTTATTATCAAAAATATGTTCCGATTATATTTACAAAACCTGATAAACTGAATGAAAGCTTTAAAATATTCTTCATGACTTGACTTGAAAACGTTCTTCTCTGTATCACAGTCCATCTCAAAGTCACTGTTCTCATTTTGGACAGCATCAGTGATATATCATACACATAATAATAATATGAGACAGTCTTTCTTGGCTGAAATGGAAAAAAACAACGATTATTTTGACCAGGCTAAAAATATCAGTGCAAATTGATCCCAAACATACTCACACATTTGAAAGAATTCACCCATTCACAGAATTCGCACAGTACTGTCTGATAGCTTATTGTGCGCTTTACTTATCATGCTGATTACTTATACCCCCCACGTTCCAGAACATTCTCACCTCACCTCATGCAGCCAGCAGATATTCGGGCACACAAGCAAAGGACCAGTTATGTACATTTTATAAATGATAAGATACAGATAGTTTAAAATATTGTTTCACAAATACTTTCAAATTCTTGAAGAAATAATTTATTCTTGAACTTATTTAATAATCATAAAATCTTGATTGAATCTCAAAATGGTAACAAAAATGATCAAAAACAGTATGTTTCTATTAGTATTTTCACATGGAACAGATGAGAAGCACAAATTTGGCTACCCCCTTTTAACCCAGCTTGCAAATCTCCAACACTGACATAATCTCAAAATCAAAATTGAGCAAATGCATTCAACATACTTCGTTCTACCTGATCTAGACATGTTAATAACACATATTTTAGCCATTTTACTTACTTGAATGAAGATTTATCCGTCCAGTACAACAAGATGGCCCTCTTCAATGGAGTTTGCAGTTGTGTGAATTTATATCCGTAATAGGCCTAGTTTTCAAATCTATCATCCAATAGCTGCAATCCTGAAGATTAGGACCCCTTAGTTTTGTAAATGTGGTTTTTAGGAAAAAAAATACATGTGCAGCTTTAGTTTAGTCAAGCTAAAACTGAGTGGGCCTTACAGGGTTAATCTGGTTTTTCTTGGCTTATACTCGTTAAATACACAGTTAATAGTAAAGTACTTATGTTTTATTTGTGTCATAAATGTATTTATGAAAATATGCAAAGTTAGTTCATTTACAGTATTAGCACACACACACACACACACACCCACACACACACAAGAAGAAACGTCTTCACACACAGCATTGTGTTGCATAGGATTTTATATCAAACATTTACTATGTTCCACGTTTACAAATATGAACCCCCAACAGCTATAATTTTCTATAGAGCGATTACTGTGTACATTTACAGGCTAAACGAAACGTTTTACTTCAATTGTTGACTTTTGAACATGAAGAGTTGATGATAGGGTCAGATACGCTTTAGGACATGCATTTTAATGCATAAATACAAAAGAACATCTTGGCATGTGCACATTTATGCCGTGTAATAACCAAACAGCATCAACACAAGAAAAGGGAGTCCACACATTTAGCATCAGCAGAAGCATCCTATGTTAATTCTTGACTTAAAGCAGCACTGTGTAACGTTTGGCACTCTAGCGGTTAATAAACAGACCTGCACACATCCCGCGGAAGAACATTCCAGCCGGAGCTACTTCTCTAAGTGTATGTCTATGGCGAGTCACGCAGGTATGTGTTACTCCGCAGCGGTGACGACCCGACCAGGCTACACTAGTTCAAATATAAGCACTTATAATAAGTGTACCGTAGTGATTCGGAATAAGACAAAAACGCGCTTTGGAAAATGAATTCATGATGTACTCGCTCATTATACATTTTGAACAGTTACATTGCTGCTTTAAGTGTTAAAAAGTGACATTAGCATGGTTAATAAACAGTTAGCAAGCTGAAACCCTCATACGATTATATTTAAGATCTAACTTGTAGTGTATTTCCCCAATAATATCATATTATCCACATTTAATATGAAAGCATGCCCATATGTTTATTGTGGTTTTATGTGAGGCAGGTTAGCAGTGTATTTATCAAACTGAACCAAACACGTCTTTACAAAGAATTCACATGGTGTACATTATACACTTTTAAAAATGCTGGGTTAAATACAAGCCAGTGCTGGGTAAAATAGGGACAAACCCCACAATTGGGTTGTTTTGACCCAGCGGTTGTGTTACTACCCAGAAGGTTGGGTTAAACATTTAACCCAACCGCTGGGTCAAAACAACCCAGTGCTGGGTTTGTCCCTATTTTACCCAGCACTGGCTTGTATTTAACCCAGCATTTTTTTAGAGTGTAATATTCCAGGACATATGTGGTATCAAAAAATAATGTTGTACAAGTTTTGTTTCGATCTAATAGCATGAGTAGTTTGTCTATTTTAACATGAAAGTTTCCATGAAGTCTATGGAAAACTTCCATGCTGCAAACAACAGGTCTTTTATGTTTATTACAAACATTTGAATCTGAATGATGGCATAAGCCATTCAGGCTGCCAAAAGCTAAAATATGGAAGCTCTCAGTAAATGGCATTTTAATAAAAACAACGTTGTACAAGATCACATCGCTTTTCTGCCTTCTTAACTGTATCCCTCTAAGCCCAAGCAAAAAGTGTGCGTGTTTGAGAGAACAACACAAGAAAAAGATGTGACGTTTGAATCCATAAGTAGGTGCTTCAGTTACCGTTTCACTCGTAACTCATAACTAAAACAGAGTTTACCCGAAATCTAATCTTAAGTTAAACATTTACAAAAATGCAAAGCAGGTCTTAAATGGGTGTTAAACCGCAGGTGGAGTCGGCTCTCTGTGCATCTCCTCCAGCAGCCGGCGATACTCGCCAGCAATCATTTCTATTGGCGTTCAGTCCAGTGTCCAGAGAGAGCGATTCATCCGGGTCATTTCAGAAAAATCAGGTAGAACGCCATACACATACAGGACGCCGCCACAGCGATGTGGAGCCGTGTGCCTATTACTGCAGCTGCAGACAGAAGAGAAAACACAGAGCGTGAAAACTCACTGCAGCATAATGATCTTCAGCACAGCTCCAACAGAGCACTAACCTTTGTAAAAGACTCCCCAGACACCCTTCTTCTCAGACAAGAGCCAGCTGTTCAGACGAGGGACCTTCTTCAGGTAAGCACACGTGCAAACGAAAAGAAGCCCGAATACAAGAATGCCATCGAAAGAGTACACTGTGAATGAAGAGCACACTGTGTTACAAGTAGGGCTGGGTATCGTGCAAAAAATTTCGATATCGATACCGATACCTTGACTTCGATACCGGTTCCTGAACGATACTTTTTCGATACCTATTTTATGAAATCAATTTGAACAAGATTACATTATCTAAAAAAATGTTTTAGCTTTTTATTTTTCAGCTTGTTGACGTTTATACAAACTCAAAGACTCATCTCCTGAGCCACTGCACAAAGGAACAAAATGTAACCAACACAATAAATCAGTGCAAATAGTTTTAATAAAGCTCAAATAGTCTTCAGTTTACACATCTGTTAGGCTACATTTACACTAGTTAGTGTTCGTTTTAAAACGCATAGCTCAGACAGAATCATGATTTCTGTTTATTTTACACTGATTTACTGATGAGCATTAGCAGCTTCCAGCGCTGTCTGCTTGTTTTCTCTCTTCCATGATCGCTGCTCTGACTCAGAGGTTATGATATATTTAATTTCATCAACAATACACGGCCAAAACACGCACGGCAATCGGAAGTTATTACAAACACTCGATGGTGGTTTAAAGTGAGTTTTGAGTAAAAGCGGAATATAAATCTTATTTATTGTCTTATGTAGCATGATGCTACAGTTTGCATGAATGGTCACATAACACGCGCTTTCGGTCGTGTAGTATGAACGGACATCTGCATATGATCGGAACTCCACTCTCCATTGGAAATGAATGACTGAATGACCGGTCTGTCGCTTGTCTGAGATAGTGGAAAGCCGGCTTGAAACGCAGTGGAAACGTCAGTATGACGAGGATAGTTTTCATTTTAAAACATAAGCGCACCAGTGTAAATGTTGCCTTACATCTAAGGGGGCTGGGATGCATTCACACTACAGCCTCACGTGTGCGCTACATCTCTGAGTGTAACCGGTGTAAAGTAGTAGGTGTGTTTCACTTGACGCGGGCTGACTGTGCAGTGCAGACCGATAAATAATACAGTATTACAGTACCACGAGAGCTAAAGAGAGCAGACTGCTCCGTGTGCTTTCGAATCGCTCTCGCAGATGTCAAACACTGATCGATCTGCGCCGCACCTCTTCTTCTAGTCGAACACACCGGCTAGTGCTGCAGGCTTTTTGGCTCACTGACATTGATGAGATTAACCCCTTAGTTATAGAAATTTGGTACCGAACATGATTACTTTTTCGATCTCTTGGTATCGAGCAATTCCGTCGTGCCTAAAAAGTATTGAACTCGTACCCAGCCCTAGTTACAGCAGCTTAAAACATGTGTTTTAAATTGAATTTTACTTCAAGTAAAACGTTTTTGAAAATAATTTTAAGTGATGTTTAGGTATGTTGCCTATGGGAAACTATTTATTTAATTGCTAGATTTTTAACGTTTATTATCACAAGTACAATAAAGAAATATTTGGTACAATTTAAAATAATATGTTCTATATAATTATTTCAATTATACTCTCCTCTCTCTTCTATAACAGTGGTGGGGCAAAAAGTATTTAGTCAGCCACCACTTGTGCAAGTTCTCCGCCTTAAAAAATGAGAGAGGCCTGTAATTTTCATCATAGGTATACCTTCAACTATGAGAGACAAAATTAGGAAAAAAAATCCAGAAAATCACATTATTTTTAAAGAATTAATTGGTAAATTCCTCGGTAAAATAAGTATTTGTCACCTACAAACAAGCAAGATTTCTTTGCTCTCACAGACCTGTACCCTGCGGCTGGTGAAAAACATTTGAGGTGGGGCTGTGGCACATTGGCACATCAAACAATTACAGTAAGCGTTGCAATATGAATTGCAATGCAGACATAAGTTTTCTCATCTTATAGTTATGTGAATAATATCAACATTGAAATATTCTTTTAGGAACAAGTATCAAGACACACTCTTAGAAAATGAGATAGAGTACATTTATAGGAAATTAATTGATGTATTCGTTGACATTTCAATATCACGTGCTGTGTTATATTTTTGTGAATAAAACCAACATTTAAATGTTTGAAGTTAAGATAGAAGAGCGTATTTACTTTACATTGACTGATGTATTCGTTGACATTTCAATATCACGTGCTGTTATAGTTTTGTGAATAAAACCAACATTTAAATGTTCGTCTATGAACCAGTAACAAGACACACCCTTTGAAGTTGAGATGGAATACTGTATGTTTTAAAAATTTATGTGTTAACAGATTCAAATTTAACGTGCATCCTGCGTGCATCCTAATTTACATATGATGGTAAAAGATGGCTGTAAATATTGTTCTTTGAACAAGTAACAAGACACACTCCTTGAAGTTTAGATATCAAACTGTGTGCATTCTAAATTAAGTTATTTACATTTCTGAATGTCAAATTTGGTCAAAACAAGTGCAACATCTTCCTCTAGGTGGCGGTAAACTGCACAATCTTTGTAATTGTTTGCAAGCTTTTTCTCAATCGTTCCATTTCAATAACTTTTGTTATACTATAGTTTTGTGAATAAAATCAACATCTAAATGTTCTTTTATGTACCAGTAATAAGACACACCCCTTAGATTTGAGATTTATTTTTTTATACATTTCACAAGTGAAGCATTTAGATGGAAAGTGCTTTTTGCTCTTCGTTTTGCACTTTGCAGACGGTCCCATTCTGCGCTTTTACATTATACGGTCTATCAGTTACAATACCTTAAAGCAGATTAAAACAAATAAAACACATTGTGTGTTCTCTTCTACATTTGAAAACAATTATAACACATTATGTTTCTTGTCATTGTGCTAAATCGTTAAAGAACTATTGAAGATTTCCGAGGCTGAATCTCTGACAAATGTCAAACCTCAAACGTCGAACCAACTTTATATCGGTCCTAGTGTTCTCATGTTTTCTGACTTTCTCGGACAGATGCTTCATATCTCTCACTCTCGTAACTGTCCATGCTGGATCTGCCCCAGTTGCTTTAAACAGCAAGCACGGAAAGCTAAATATGGCATTCGCAGAAACGCACCCACATAGCCAGGCCTTTTTGGTGTACCAACTGGAAGAGTAGCTTCGCGTGTACTTCTTCCCTTTCTCGCTTGTCTGCTGTCTGATTAAGAGGTCAGGCTGATCTGGACCCAGCTCTTTTATCTTCAGTTTTTCTGCCAAAGTTCTCTTCTCAAACGGACTTTGGAGTAGAGACTTTACAGAGTTAGGTTCGTGTTCGGAATTAATGACACCTGAGCACGCCATTGTCACATAATTGGAAATTGCGCCACTACAGACCAGCGCTGATTTTAGCAGTTTGGGGCGACAGAAAAATCGTCCATTTCAGATAAGATTTGAGGACGCTGATTGGCTAAATTTTGTCACATCTTGAATATATTTATATCTTGAATCAGCATTTGACTAAATTCTACAAAGATCCGCCTCCTGTGGGCGATTTCTCGATTGCCGCTCAGCTGAAATTGAGACGTGCCGACAGGCAGAGACGTCATATTATGATGGTAGTTATATAAGTATTATTTGGTGTGTGGTTCAGGGTGGGGCGCGCCCTAGCGCCCTCGGATTTCGGCCAGCCGCCACTGCCTGTAACTTCTTCTTTACGAGGCTCCTCTGTCCTCCACTCGTTTACCTGTATTAATGGCATCTGTTTGTACTTGTTATCAGTATAAAAGACACCTTTCCACAACCTCAAACAGTCACACTCCCAACTCCACCATGGCCAAGACCAAAGAGCTGTCAAAGGACACCAGAAACAAAATTGTAGACCTGCACCAGGCTGGGAAGACTGAATCTGCAATAGGTAAGCAGCTTGGTGTGAAGAAATCTACTGTGGGAGCAATTATTAGAAAATGAAGACATACAAGACCACTGATAATCTCCCTCGATCTGGGGCTCCACGCAAGATCTCCCCCCGTGGGGTCAAAATGATCACAAGAACTGTGAGCAAAAATCCCAGAACCACACGGGGGGACCTAGTTAATGACCTGCAGAGAGCTGGGACCAATGTAACAAAGGCTACCATCAGTAACACTGTGCTGCCAGGGACTCAAATCCTGCAGTTCCAGACGTGTCCCCCTGCTTAAGCCATTACATGTCCAGGCCCGTCTGAAGTTTTGCTAGAGAGCATTTGGATGATCCAGATGAGGATTGGGAGAATGTCATATGGTCAGATGAAACCAAAATAGAACTTTTTGGTAAAAACTCAACTTGTCGTGTTTGGAGGAGAACTAATGCTGAGTTGCATCCAAAGAACATCATACCTACTGTGAAGCATGGGGGTGAAACATCATGCTTTGGGGCTGTTTTTCTGCTAAGGGACCAGGACGACTGATCCGTGTAAACGAAAATATGAATGGGGCCATGTATTGTGAGATTTTGTGTGAAAACCTCCTTCCATCAGCAAGGTCATTGAAGATGAAACGTGGCTGGGTCCTTTCAGCATGACAATGATCCCAAACACACTGCCTGGGCAACGAAGGAGTGGCTTCGTAAAAAGCATTTCAAGGTCCTGGAGTGGCCTAGACAGTCTCTAGATCTCAACCCCATAGAAAATCTTTGGAGGAGTTGAAATCCGTGTTTGCCCAGCGACAGCCCCAAAACATTACTGCTCTATAGGAGATCTGCATGGAGGAATGGGCCAAAATACCATAACAGTGTGTGAAAACCTTGTGAAGACTTACTGAAAACGTTTGACCTCTGTCATTGCCAACAAAGGGTATATAACAAAGTATTGATGAAATTTTGTTATTGACCAAATACTTTTTTTCCACCATAATTTGCAAATAAATTTTTAAAAAATCCTACAATGTGATTTTCTGGATTTTTTTTCTCTTTTTTTCTCTCATAGTTGAGGTATACCTATGATGAAAATACAGGCCTCTCTCATCTTTTTAAGTGTGAGAACTTTTGGTGGCTGACTAAATACTTTTTTTTCCCACTGTATATCTTAATATACTATATATATTATAATTTCTATATAATACACATTTCGCTTGTATGTATTCTTCTGTCTCAACGCTGAATTTTTCAGCATCATTACTCCAGTCTTCAGTGGTCACATGGGATCTTGCATATAAGTCTAAAAGCTGATTTGCTGCTCGAACCATTTATTCTTATTAGCAATGTTAATACTTGGTGTATTTTTGATCAATACTGCAGTCTTGGGTGAAGCATAAGAGGCTTCTTTTTAAATCGTAAGTATCCAACTTTTTGACCGTTTATGTGTTTGGGTCAGACGAAAAAGGGTTTAAGCATAAAAAAAGTGTAATACTGCTTTAAATTAAATGTAAAAAGTTTTTTTGTTTAATTTAATTGCAACACACACACGGCTCCATAATGAGCCACTCCACAACAACACACCCACACACACACACACACACACACACGCCACCACCCCACCCACACACGACGCTCCATAATGAGCACGTCCAACACACACACCTCACTCTCTCCACAACCCACACACACACACACCCTCTCACACTCGCTCCATAAGAGCCACGTCCATCTACACACACCTCACTCCTCTCACTCACACACACACACACACACTCACTCTCACACTCTCACACACTCACACAATCTCACACACACACACACAATCACACTCTCACACACACACACACAAAAACACACACACAAATACGGCTCCATAATGAGCCACGCCACACACACACACCACACTCTCACACACGGCTCCATAATTACCACGTCCCACACCCAGCACTCACTCACTCACTCTCCTGTCACTACACAGGCTCCAAATGACCACGTCCCACCACACACCCCCCTCTCACACACGCTCCAAATGACCACAATCCACACACCACACAACACACACTCTCCTACACTGCTTCCATAATGACCCGTCCACACACACACACACACTCCCTCCCCCACACACACACACACACACACCCACTCTCACACACGGCTCCATAAGGAGCCACGTCCCCACACACACACCACACACTCTCTCTCTCTCACTCTCACGGCTCCATAATGAGCCACGTCCACACACCTACTCTCTCTCTCTCTCACACACTCACTCACTCACACTCACACTCACTCTCATCTCTCTCTCGCTCTCACTCACGGCACTCACTCACTCTCTCACAGCACAAACACACACACGCGTCTGCATAATGAGCCACTTCCCCCCCCCCCACGACACACACACAACACTCTCTCTCTCTCTCTCTCTCTCTCTCCCACAAACACACACACCTCACGGCTTGTCCATAATGACCACTTCCACACAACCCACACACTCACTCTCACTCACATACACACACACACTCAAACACATGCACACACACACATGGACACACACACACACAACACACACACACACACACACCGGCCCATAATGAGCCAATTCCCCACACACATTCTCACAACACAAAGCACACAAACACACCACACACACACACTCGTCGTGGCTGTCTCCATAATGAGGAGCCCCGTCCAACACACACACACACTCACTTCTC